>JAUCMS010000031.1:4625459-4640448 GCA_032357445.1 Enteromius radiatus | reverse complement strand
GCTACATACCTTGTATGTACATATCAGACAACAATTTAAAATATTCTCTCAATGCATTCTATGGCACCTTTAAAACAGACCGATTTGCTGCATAGTGTGTGATTGCAAGTTTAAACTGATGGACATATGGAGATACAAAACCATACCTGAAACAAAAAAACTCATAGATACGGTAATAGTTCCTCTATACGAAGAAAATTGCCGGTTTTTAAACAGACGCGTGCACATATAATATTTTACTATATATATTATAATTTAGGTTATATATATTATTGTGATATATACATGATATACAATAGGCCTATATTTTATGATACATATAGTAACATAATAGTAATGATTGTAACTGGAGGAGGCAGCCGGGCCAAAACACACACACACACACACACACACACACACACAAATATATATATAGCTATATATAGTAAGACAATCTATTAAAAATGTCAGTATTAAAATAAATGACTACTTGGAAAATCAGCACACATTTGCACGCATAAAACGATGAACTATCACACAAATTGACAGAACCATTTAAATGTCATTGCCCTCTTAATTGAAGAATTTAAGTTTGAATGAATTGTGCATTTAGCATCTAATTCTGCCACTAATGAATAGCTAATGAATAAACAGGCTGCACAGTGTTTCACTTTGTGGAATGGAACGTCTAAATCCCACTTCCATTTGATCAGACACTTGGTATTCCACCGCTGTCGTTCCTCACTAACCACAATGGTGAAATGTCTCTGATCGGCTCACCTCACAGGACTCCAAGCAGCTGTCCCGACAAGCTCTTGGTGCTCTTTAAATCACAAACAAAGGGCAAAAGCGAAGCATGCTAATGGCGTGGAAACCATACACCTGCAGTCAGTGAGGATAGACAAGATCTCGCACATTGTAGTCAAGAAGCTCAACAACTTAATTCAGATTAAAGGATAATATGAAATCAGTTTTGGAAGGAGTACTGGTCTGACCGCTGTGCTCAGTGTTTTGAAACATTTTGGTTAAATGATCATGTATGGAGGCACTAGGGGGAGTGTTTTGCTAAGAGAATGAGGGTGCAGGCCTGTTCCCAGAGCCACTGTCCTGCATCTCAATGCGACTGCTGCAGTAATTATTGGTAATGGCAGTGATTATGAAAATGACACAGCAAATGCAATTTTACCCCAATTTGCAAAGCTAATGTTGCTTAATTAGCTCCCAAAATGAGGGCTTTTGAAGGTAAAACCACATTTTCTCTCTGTCTTGAGGATAAGTCGTCGTACTCAGGCAGATTTTAGCACCTAGAAAGATGTGAATATGATTGTGTTGCCCCTAAAAAAAGGGACTAGTGGTACCATACAGTAATACCATATTTCCTAAAAAGTTGACTACCATTTTTTACAAATTTACTACAATAGTATATTCTTAGTTATTCTAAATGAGCCTCTGACAAAATCACTTTTACTCACTATACTTCACTACTACAAACAAAAAAGTAAAAATAAATTAAACAAACATTTGAATAATTAATTGAATAAATACGTTAAAGTATATAAATATTTTATATAGCCTTACAGTATGTATTACTATTTTAAAATGATATTATTATTATTATTTATAAAAATGGTATATAAATGTATGTTTGTATATACACTACCGTTCAAAAATTTGGGGTCAGTAAGATATTTAATGATTTTTAAAGATTTCTTCAGCTCATCAAGGCTGCATTTAATAGATAAAAAATCCAGAAAAAACTGTAATATTGTGAAATATTATTTCAATTAAAAATAACTGTTTTCTGTGTGAATATATTTTAAAATGTAATTTATTCCTGTGATACAAAGCATCAATACTCCAGTCTTCAGTGTCACTTTCAGACCTTTCAGAAATCATTCTAATATGCAGATTTTTTTTATTATCAGTGTTGGAAACAGTTGAGCTGCTTAATAGTTGTTGTTTTTTTAGGATTCTTTAATCATTAAAATATTAAAAAGAGAAGCATTTATTTAAAATGGACAATAATGTTCAAAACTACTGTTACAGTAGTTTACTGTTTCACTACTGTTCAAAAGTCTGGGATCAGTATATTTTTATTCTGTCTTCTTTGAAAGAAATGAATAGGCCTACTTGTATTAACCAAGGATCTATTAGGCTAAATGAACAAAGTCATGTCATAGATTTTAGAAATGTTTTATATTTGGTAAAAAATTATGTTGTTTTTTTACTTGTTATTCATCAAAGAATGCAGAGAAAAAAAGAAAATAAAAATAAATCACAGCTTTGAAAAAATATATTTGGCTGCATAACTGTTTCCAACATTGACAATTCTAATAATAAATCAGCAGATTAGAATGATTTCTGAAAAGATCATGTGACACTGAAGACTGGAGTAATGATGCCTTGTTGTTGAATGTAATAAATTACATTTTTAAAATATATTCACACAGAAAACATTTTAAATCTAAATTGTTGTCACATATGTATGTGTGCAGTTTTATTTAAAATTGTTAGAATATACCCACACTCAACTGTACACAACCATAATGAACCAAGGATTTACTTAAAGCTTCATATTTCTGTCATGGCTCACAATGAAAGGTAAGCACTTCAGGAAAATTTTCAACAATAAATAAAATGTTTCATGCTAATGGAGTAGATTGTAATGTAATGCGATGCTCTATCTCACTCGGTGATGGATGTGTGGCCGACTTCGCTGTAAATGTTGTGTTGCGTTAAAAGAAACGCACCAGGCGCTCGTTCTTTCGGCAGATTTAAGACGGAGCCGCGGATCGAGGGCCGAACGGGTCTCGCACTCCTGCACCCGCCGCCGGTAACGGTAGGCCTACCTGCCAGTGACTGGTAATGACAGAGTAATGGGAGGGACGCGGGAAAACGGGAGGGCAACAGGGCAGAAACACGGTGCCAGCAGGAAGAGTAGATAAAGTGGCAGCAATAAAAATTATATGACTACATACATCATCCTGACAGCGTATAATTTTATCTGAGAGGGCAGGGCCTTTCTGCTTGCTTTGAAATGGATGTGGTACCTAGAAGCCGTCTGGCGTGCATGGAGGTGCAAGAAGAGGAAAGCCCCCTCATCTTCACTCGCCGATTGCTCTTTCTACATACTTGATGCTTCCCCGGGGGCTGTGGGCGTTTAATGGCATTTTACATAATGCTATGTTCAATGTCCTTTTGACTTATTTAGGAAACTTGAGAATTTCACTTTTGGGCCACTTAGCCTACAGAACACGCAGCTTTAGCTACATCTTTAGGGAGTAAGGAGTAAATCCGTTTCAGACAATTGAATTGAAATGCATTCTCATTTGATGTAATTATAGAGGAACTCGCGTGAACCCAAAAATAAGATAATCACCATCGCGCAATGGGTAGAACCGTCTCAGCGGCAAGCGACAATTGCTTTGGTTAATGGAGAGGTGTTTGCGTGGCTTTCTTAAAGGGCCAGTCGAAAGGCCTTTCGCGAAAACCAATTACTTTTTATTCCATGCTGCCTCCCACAGTTATACAATAAGCAAAAACAGGAGGTAATTAATCCAGCGTTGTACTCACAAGACAGCTCCGGCGTCTCAGAAGGACAGTTGGATTAATAATAAAGGAATTGTGTTTATCGCTTTACAAAGACCTGAAATAGACATGCAGGGGAATACAGCAGGATTGTAAACACTGGTGTAGGCTACTTTCAGGAATTAAGCAACACTGAACAAACTTAAGCATTAAGTGGATATAACCTACTGTAGATTACTGCAGAACTTAATTTGACAAGTAAAAAAAAAAAGAAATAAATATTGTGAAATTGCATATAAAGTGTAAATATCGCCTATATATAAAAATGTAGGTCCTATTTTTTTCTTGGATGCAAAGCAAAATTTTTAGCAGCCATTATTCTAGTTTGACACATGCTTCTTTGATATTATTATTAATTTTAAAAACAGTTGTGCTGCTTAATCTTTTTGTTGTCTATGATTAATAGAAAGTTAAAAAGAACTGCATTTCTCTCAAATATCTCTTTATTGCATTATAAATATCTTTAGTCATGTTTGATTCGCCTCAAAAGTCCTTATTGAATAAAATCTACCAACATAAAAATAAAATGTATTTCTTTAAACCAAAACTCTAAGAAAAATCTTACTGACCCCAAATTATATATATATATAAATACATTTTAAAGTTTGAGACTTAGTCTGACAAAATACCACAATACCTTTTTGTATGTAAACTTTTGTAAGTAAATACTATGATACAGGAACCACGGTAACCCATAAATCACAATAGCCTTATATTGTTTTGGAATTTATACTTTGGTGAAATCACATCTATTAGTGTGTTAATTAATTTATTCTTTGTGTACCACAATATTGTAATCATTCAGTACCATAGTAGCTTATAGCTTACCATAGTCCCATCATAACACCACCCACCACAGCCTCTGGATGTAGCAAAGCAGGTGACATCTCACATACCCCTTTGACGCAACAACAAAATACACACAGATAGACGCTGCCTACAGTAGCATTTGTTTTTACAGCATGTAAAAGACCAGAAACATCAATCTTAGAAATCTCACATGCAGACATGAACTTTTGATAGCGTTTCACGAGATGCAGACGCAGAAGTGTTTTATCACCATGGTAACGCTGGCCCCAGTGTTTTCAGTCACAATGGCAGTGTCAGCCTGGGTCCCTCGGGGAACTTGTCATAGGCAATCTCACACTGGCTTTGACATGTCGTGGCACCGCTTGACCAGATTAAAAAGATTATACGCCGTCTCCCTGGTTTTTCTCTGAAGGTCAGCTCTGTTTAGTGTTACAGCCCTGAGTGAGCAAACATGGCAACCAGCCTTAAATCAACAGACCTGCGCCTGGCAAACTGTCACGACTCACAACAGACCGGACTGAATGTCACCGCCCGTTCTGCAGACTGAAAGGTATTGTGTGTGAAGTTGGTCATGACAGGGTAAAATTTAGAATTATGATTTAAGCCGAGTTAACTTGACTCATAAGTGGCTGTGTATTAGCAACACCTGCTCGGGAACGAAGAGTCATCATCTAGGAAGTGATCACAATAATGCATTTATTTGAAGCTAGATGTACAACTATTAATACCAGGTGCATTTTGCATAAATAAAACTCGGATGACATTTAAAACAAACATGTTAGGCGTCACGCTCATAGCCCAATTCGCTTTTCCTTTTCTTATTTTTTTGAGTTCCTTCCTCTGATTTTTCACAGCTGTCTGTTGTTGAATGTGATGCCTGTGAACTTGGAAAGGTCTGACCAGAAGCAAGTACTTGTCGAACAGTCACATTTACCCGAGATGTCTGCAAGTACCAGGAGCAAACGTCCCAATCCTCTTTTGACACGCTATGGATGATGTCATCATCCTGGGCCTCCATCTCTAGTCTCTGGCAGGGTGGCAGCACGTCTCCAGCGGGGGCGGGGACGATGCAGGGTACTGCATGATACAGTAAGCGGCTGGGTCCTGACATCACCATTATGTCACCGCTGTTCATGAACATGGCTGTGGGCCGGTCATCCCTCTTAGTCCCGCCCAACAGGAAAACAGCAGTCTGCCCAAAACTAATATCAAAGAACAAAAGGGTACTTACGTATGCTGTATGGAAAAGATGCTACATGCACTTCAGTTTTTAAGTAATATTAGACATTTCCAAGCACCACTGCTGCATATATATATATATATATATATATACACACACACACACACACATCTTTGTTTTTATTTAATTGGTGATTTAAACCGCTTCCTGATGATAAAGTAAAATTTTTGTTTTTATTCATACTCACTATGAGTTAATTCCATCACTCTGTGTAGCAGAACAGAAATAATAAAATACAAAAACTTTCAAAACTTTGGGGTCAGTAAGATTTTTAAAAAATGTTTTTGAGAAAAGTTATGCTTATGCTCAACTAGACTACATTTATTTGATCAAAAATACACTAACACTAATATTGTGAAATATTATATAAAAAAATATATATTATAAAAAATATAATTATTAAAAGATAATGAAAAAAATATAATTTTAATATATTTTAAAACAAAATTAATTCCTGTGATGGCAAAACTGAATTTTTAGTGTCAAATAGTTCAAAATGAATAGTGTTTATATTGGCACTTTTGATAAAAAATAATGCATCCTTTCTGTATAAAACTATTAATTTATTCCAAAAAATTACAAATAAAAAAAATTATTTGACTGCAAACATTTGAATGGTGGCATTTTTCTTTAGAATGCTAATTCTAATTCTAAGCCTTTATTTGAAGCACAAAACATAAAATTGCCCAGCACATCCTTGTTAATTAATCCAATGACCTCCACACTCATAAGTAATTTAAATCAGTATATGGAGCTAAAATTTGAGCAATATATATTCCTCACCTGAAAGACAACAAAGGTCGGGTATGGTCGAGCTCTGATTCGTCAACATGGATTCCAAGCGAGGAATCAGATCGGTAGTAGTTGAGAATTCCTGCCTCTGCGTTAAAGCCAGGAAAGCCACAGGCTGCTGCCACTTTGTGAGAAAGCGAGTGAAGTTCCTTGGGGAAGGGAGTGTAGTGGTCTGGAGAGTAAGTCTGCAGAACAAACGTATGGCAGAATAGGATTTCTCATTGTACAATTGAGTTAATTCCCTTTTATAGGAGTAGGCCTTTTATCATACGGTAGATAGTCATTTAGCAGTTGCTTTTATTGAAAGTGACTTCTTACAAGTACAGGTAAGCTGGGGTTAAAGTCCTTGAGAGGAGAGCACAATAGCCAATCAAGATTATTAACACAGTATGCCATACTACCCTGATGTATGAAAGCTTATATACGAAACAGAATAAAAAAAAAGTTAATTGTGACTTTCTTTCACAATTATGGGTTTATATTTCATATTTCAGAGAATTGTTAGAAGTAAACTGAAATAAACACATTTTCACACTTACCTTTTTTATTTACTCCACTGCAAAAATAAGTTGATACCCTTTTTTCATGAAATGTAAACAAATGTTTTGTCATTCTGGCAAAATGCAAATATGGCTAACATCATGATTGACATAATTGTTTTGCAGCGTTCTTTCTCCTCTGTGGCTTTCACAGTGGGTCATTGTCAGCGGTTATGTGTGACAGTGTAATCAATGGACAATCATATGAACACAGCCTCTCCAAAGAGCTGAATTAGCGGCTTACGCGTCTGATCCGAGTGGGGTGAATGCCTCAGCCTTCAGTTCTACTTAAAGGGAGGAGGAAAGAGTGTCTGCTTAAAATTCACTGATTGCCGTCAGACGTTCGCCGGTGTCAAACTAACATCAGAGCTAATGAATCCGGTGTGCACCTCCTGACTGATTTAATAGGACAGAACACTAAACACTTTTATGTAATTAGCATATAAACGAGACAGGCAGACATCAGGCCTGTACAATTAGAGATGAAATGTCCTGAAAGGAGCAAATAATGCTAATAGGATCCTGGACAATGTTTTTTCCTTCTTTCTTTCTCTCTCCAGGAAAAACAAAAAAACAACAAAAAAAAAGCATTTAAAAAAAAATCATAAAAAAAAAAGGAAATAAAATAAATTTTAAAAATATATGCATTTAAAATAAATAAATAAACTAAAAATAACAATTTAATAAAATTATGCTAATAGTATAACTATTTTTAATGTTTTATGCTGACCAAGTCTGTTTTTGTTTGATAAAACTTTTCTACATTTAAATCACGACCCATCAGAAAACATTTGAATATGCTAATTGTGGAAATCTAGTTTTACTGGTTTCTTTTAAAGAGTTTTTTTTAATCTCATTGTTACCCAGTTGCACTTATTGATAAAATTGCATTGTAAAAATTAAATAAAATTAAATTTAGTTTTAGATGTGCATCTAAGGCATGTAAAAAGCACAT
The DNA here is from genome assembly GCA_032357445.1 of Enteromius radiatus. Lineage (NCBI taxonomy): Eukaryota > Metazoa > Chordata > Actinopteri > Cypriniformes > Cyprinidae > Enteromius > Enteromius radiatus. The sequence continues at coordinate 4,632,545 of JAUCMS010000031.1, read as the reverse complement.
TAGAGAGTGAATGTTGTACCTTGGAGTTCCAGTCATAGTGGTAACCCAGTGTTACCCAGCGCAGTTTTTCTAGCAGAGTTTTGGGCTCTCTTTTTCCGCAGCCTTTCCTCCTGCAATAATACAGACTCATTCAGATAAGGAACACTGTGAGATGGATCAGGTGCAGTGCAGGAGCACAAACCATTTACACAAATGTTGTGTGATAAAGAGGGTCTAACAAACTGCAAAGCCTCAAATCTACCATCTAGGTCCCAGTAAAATTACCACAGACCTTGCCACAAGGAAAGCATTTACAGGGATGGAAAATGCTCAAATACACATATATAACATAAGTTTTATTCTAAAAAATGGCTAAATGCACAGAAATAGTATACAATAACATTACACTCCCTGACAAAAGTTTGTTGGTTCGACAGTGCAGGGCCAGCCCTTTTTCAACTGCAGCAGAGCTACATAACAACCACCATTAAACAGAAGACAACTAAACAAATTGTGTTGCATTTGCCAAGGCCCACAATTTGCAGGAAGGATGGATTGTGGAAAAGTGGCAGAAGGTTGATTCCCAAGGTTGCATCCCAAATTCCCAATCGTCGCCAATACTGCAGAAGACCTATTGGGACCCGTGTGGACCCAAGATTCACACAGAAAATGGTCAAGTTACATTCAGGTTATTTGAGTCATTGCCGAGCCGTATGGATGCAGTCCTCAAAAGCTCAAATAAGTCAAAATAATTCAAATAGTCAAAAAAATAAGTCAAATAATAAATTATTTTTCCATTGCACCATGACTTTATGTTTTGTACTGTACATAATTCTGTTAAGTGACAAGACTTTTGACCTTTCTGTCCTAATTAAATAATTACAAATCAAGGCATGAAGAGATTTTATTTTGGTAAAATAAGCATAATCTAGAGACCTTTGCCTTTCATATAAGCCACTTCTGATTCCAAATCATCAACTAGAAGTCAAGTTATGATGTTCCTCCTACAACTTGGATAGGCGACAAGACTTTTGTCAGGGAGTGTATATTCTACTAAGTGACCAACGCAAGGCAGGATCTTAGACTTACCGAATAACATCTATACTTTTCTCCCAGATGTTTTCAGTCTCCACAGATGACATATGCATATCCAGGTTACACACGTTAGGTTTCTGTGGATAGATCTTCAAACACTGCTTTACCCAGTACTGCTGAGAACCCGGCAGGAATGGGTTGGATATAAAGATAAACCCTACATACCAACAGTGACAATATAATTAATTTAGCCCCATCAAAAGATAACAAAGAAGTTGCCCATTGCAACATGTCAAGGAGCAACATGTTTTATACAGTGTTCGTTGTTCTGATTGACAATCACACTGGCCTGGTTTCACAGACAGGGCTTAGACCAGGATGCCAGGATTGGGCCATAGTTAATTTTAGTACTTTTACATTTAATTAGTACATTTAAGTAATTGTCAAAATGTGCTTTAGAAGAAACATTACTAGTGTGAGTGTCCCTCTAGAAAAAAACAAAACAAAAGCATTGATATGTTTTAAAATCAATCAGTGCACTTTTCTTTAATTTAAAACAGCTCAGATTAAAATTTTAATTAAACTTAGTCTTAAGCCTGGTCTGTGAAACAGGGGACAGACTATAAATTCAACCCATGAAATTCTGTATATTTCTACAGATTAATTACTCGAAACTGCTACCAGCCTATCTAAAGCATACCTGGATATCCATGAAGACCAAATGCCCTCCAGTCTTTTACCGGCTGAAGACCAGCTTTGGAAACATCTTCCTCACTTATAGGAGTGGAGTTAAGTTCACAGGCAAAAACCTAGCAAAGCAGACAATTTTGATGACCAAAAGCCTAAAACTGAATTTGTGCCTTCTGTAAGCATCTAATATAGAATTTTATGTCCGAATTAACCAACAAACATAGTTCATAGCCAAATTAGTTAATACATCTAAGCCATAAAATTTCTAACAACGGGTAAATAACAATAATATACATAGTTACGTAAAGACATCGTAAAACACGAATATGGCAATATTCATCAAGTTTGAATGGCTCACATTGTCATTAGAAGGTCTAGTTTAATAAACATTGCACATAGTAAGATTAGTTAATAATTACAGCAAATCAAATATTCTAATAACTGATTAATAGCAACAATAATATACACAGTTACGTAAAGATATCGTAAAACACGAATATGGCAATATTTATCAAGTCTGAATGCTCACATTGTCATTAGAAGGTCTAGTTTAATAAGCAATGCACATAGTCAGATTAGTTAATAAATAAAGCAAATTAAATGTTCCAATAACTGATTCATATCAATATTAATATTTTACACAGTTTAGGAAAGACTTATAGCATCATAAAGTTGACGAATACGGAAGTATTCCTCAAAACTAAATGTCTCACCTTGTCATTACAAGGTTTGGAGAAATTAATGACCTCACTGAAGTCTGGAGGAGGACTTCTCCTCTTATAAAACTTGAACAATTTTCTAAAAGCATCTTCTCCATGCTCCACTATGGAGGCTGCCATCTTTGCCGTCATCTTGTGACCTTTCTACTTTTGACGTAATCGAAACCAACCTTCAATTTGATTTAGACATATGTATTATATAATATAAACAAAATAACAATTATGACCACAAAATGAATCGTAACACACTATTTAAAGTTTTTTGTATTGTATAGATTGATGGAATAAATATTTATTCTTCTGATCACGTGGTCGGGGTCACCATCGGCTGCATTCGCAAGGACGAAACATGGCGGCGGCAGCAGCAGCAGCAGGCAAGAGGGTGTTTGAAGTATTTGTGTCAAAAGTACCATGGACCGTCGCAACGAGTGAGTAAAAAATGTCATTTAATTAACGATTTTACCTCAGATTAAATTAATACTAAGCATGTACGTAAATTAAATGTCAGTATCCTTAACCCCGAAGCATCTTTGATAGTATGGGATTTAATGTTTTGCATGTACAACAAATAATTGTATAATGTATGTTATTGCACGGTTTCAGGGGAAGTTAAAGAATATTTTGGGCAGTTTGGCCAGGTGAAAAGGTGTCAACTTCCATTTGTAAGTATGCAGGTCTTAGAATGCACTAAGATAGAATATTCAGTCTTGTAAATGCTGTAGTGCTGAGATGATTTCTCTCTTGTCTAACAGGATAAAGAGACAGGCTTTCATAAGGGGTTTTGCTGGATAGGGTTCAGTACAGAGGAAGGACTGCAGAATGCATTACAAAAGGATCCTCACATCATTGAAGGAGCAAAGGTGAGTATCCATATGAGAACTAGATGAAGTAGCCAAAGATGTCTCTGCATTAAAAATGTTATATTCTATTTTTTAACACAGCTCCTGGTGCAAAAAAACAGAAAGCCATTTTCTGGAAGAAAATCAAACAAAGAAGAGGAAGACATATGAAGAAGACATTAGAAATGATCTGATTTAAAGCGTCGAATGTCTTCATTAACACAGAATTGTATTTATTGTGGATGTCTCTTCACAGTGCGTACTTGTTTTTCCGAAGCAAACTATTATGTTAATTGTCATTGTATTGTTTGGTGTTTTGTTCTTATAAAACATTTCACGATATGTTAGTTAAATAAAATAAAATGTGGAAATTTATTTGCTGTGTTGGCTACAGTTGGCTTTTCTTTTTCAATCTACTAATTTTTGTGTGTATTTTAGTTTTTTGAAAATTCAGCAGCACTCTCAAAACATTTTTCCCAGGAACATTTTTGTTATAATGGGGGAAAGTCTCTTTACAATCTGAATGCAATCAATAGTTAAAATAATCCAAATAATAATAATAAAAAAAAAAAAAAAAAAAAAAAAAAAAAAATATATATATATATATATATATATATTTTTTTTTTTTTTTTCTTTTTTGGAGGACTCAACCATAAAATGTTTGTCCAATCATTGCATTCGGTCTGGATGCAATGTAAATGTATATATTATTTGCGCAGCTGGTGTAACAGGATGAGCCATAGGGTGTTTGTTGGCTGGTTTGGAAAGTCGAAATTTGAAAGGGTGGCCCACCAATAAATCCACAAAAGAAGAAAATTCGAAGACTTGCCAAAATACACAGAGATAGACAAAGGAATAAAACAAGGGTATACATTGGCAGTGTTCTTACAGAATGCAGGAATTTGATGAAATTAATCTATTTGGTTTCTTTTCTGCAGGTAAGCTAAACTAAAGGTTAAAAGTATTCCTAATATGAGTTTTTATTGTAAGTGTACATGACACATGTCTTCATCTTTGTAGACCTGCAAGAGCTGTTTATGATAAGGGGGGAGGCATTTGCAAAGGTTGTTTGAAAGATTTCAATTAATTTGTAAATTTTTTGTTAATTTTTGTCTCCAGCTTTAATTCTTCATTACTTTTAAATGTAACAGATGAGTGATAACTTGAGGGTTTTATGTAAAGCTTAGGTTATGCAAATGCATGAAACATTTAATCAGTGTTGTTAATTTATTTAGAGGTTAATCAAGGCCGCATTATCTGTCCGAGCTCATGTCATGTTAAATCTTGTCACGCTCCATCACTACCGTGTCCTCTTCACCTGAAAGAAAAAGTGTAGGCGTATATAAAGTGCTCACGTTTTAAAATAGCCTATATCTGTTGAGGTTCACAGAAGAATGTGGTTAAAATTATTTTACATTTTAATGCAGTGAACATCTGCTCAGTTATATAAATGTATTAGAAGTAGGATATGGTCATTAATCTTTGTACTTCCATCTGCTTACCGTAATTTAAGTACTTATCCGAGAAATGTTAAAATTAAGTTTTAATCATGGGAATGTATTTGTGTAGAAAAATAAATCAAAGCTGTGTTTGGTTTCTCACATGCTTGAAAACAGATTAATAGCTTAAAATATTTAATATGTAGGTTAATTAATTTTTTAGTTGGCGTAGATTTTTTTCCACTATTGACGGAATGTAATTGTAAACTACAATAACCATAATGCATTGCGCGACACGCACGTTGCGTTGTCAACAGAGACGCCAGAGTTGAAAGGTCGCAGAGCGACACAGGTTAGTGGATGACAGCGTGAGTCAATGAAGGTAAATCAATCAGCTGTTTCGTGATTCTCTGAAAATTAACAACAACATTAACCACAGTTATTAACTCAGATATCATGCAGTACAACGGTGGCGGTTATTTTGTTATTCTCTCTGTGTGTTACGCAAGCGCTTGTGTAACATAAACGTTATTGTGATCAGCTGACGGCGTCTTTCACTAACTTACAGTGAGTGATTTTATGAATGAAACTGGTTCACTTGTGCTTTAATTTTCTTTGCTTAAGTGTGTAGTGGTGGTGTTTCATTTAGCTCATATATGCATATCGTTATATTTCTTCAGTTGTGTAATCGGGTTAATTTTTTCCATTTCCGTTTTTATAACCATCTAACATAGTCAAAAACAATGACGCCACAACCTTGGTGTCACGCCCCCAATATTTATCAGCAAATAAACAACACTATTATAATTACTGTGTATTGTTCACTATATATTGTTTTTGAAAATAGTAATATATAACTAATAAAGTTCTGAGTGGGAATACACATATATGAGAAATGAAATTACTTGTTATCAAAGTCTAACCTTGATTTTATTGTGTTTTTAAACTTAGCTGATGTTTTGAATATACACTACTTACTACAGAGGCAGCTGCTCAGTGATGTTGATGGATCTCTGTGTTTTTGCAGCTCCTCACATGGCTGCTCGACTGCTGAAGGTTTCATCTGTTGCCACTGCAGTGTTTGCTTCATCGGGATTCTACTTGCACAGCAAAAATGTTGACTTCAGTGATCTCAGCATCATCAGATTCGGGAGGGCAGCTGCAACAGTAAATATGATTATTATTATTATTTAGTACTTTGAATACATTAAAGTTTTAATACCTTTGAACAATATTTAAATAATAAAAATACTTTTATATTAAATTATTTATTGCATATTCATTTAATATTAAATATTTTTATTCCTTTTGTTCTTGAATCACAATTTGAAATAAAATTCAAATACAGCATATTTTCCTGTCCAGTGTGCAGATTTTTATACATAGTTTTCTTCTTTTTCTTTGAAATGTACACATGGTAAAACCATTGTATCTTTTGCAGTATTTTGAAGTATCATGTTAATTCCATACATGGTAAATAATTAGTAACATATAACTGAAATCATATTTAAATGAGATTTTACCATCTGCTGATATATCACTGTAACATGGTGCATTTTTATTGGAGTATTTTGACTGTTGAGATTTTCACAGTATGTAATTTATTTATTTATTTTTTTAATGATATCTTGAATTGATGAATCAGAGTCTTAACTCCACTCTTCTTTTTTCATAATTTATTGGTTTTAATATTTTTTTGTATTATACTGCAATACTACATATTTTAATACTTTTGAATAGTTCTTTAATAACTACTGTGTTTGAATCACTGTAAGTAAATTGCCCTATATTTGCATTTGTTTCAGGTTATTTGAAGTGTGTTGTTCTATCTCTATTGTGCATATTTTTCATTCAAACTTTTCTTCTTTTTCTTTCAAATGAATGTTTTCAGACAGCTGTCATCAGTTATGACTACCTCACCACTCTCAGAGATGTACAGTATGGGACAGAAGAGTACTGGACTGTCAAATCAAAGGTAAAACTTTTTGTCTCAATGGTGATAGGTTATATGTGTAGGAATATCCGCTGTGTGGGCATTTTTTTTTTCTTTAATACATTTCTTTTGGGTTTTTGCACTTATTTTAGTGAAAATTGGAGTGCAGCCAGAAATGTAGGGGTCCCTGGGCTCTGGCATGGACATTTTTCTTGAAAATCCTAATTTCAAAAATATATTTTCATAGAGATTGCCATAGATTGCACTAAATATGTGCATATATACATATACATATACATATACACACACACTCACCTAAAGGATTATTAGGAACACCATACTAATACAGTACATTCTAATACAATACATTCTACGTGGCATTGATTCAACAAGGTGCTGAAAGCATTCTTTAGAAATGTTGACCCATATTGATAGGATAGCATCTTGCAGTT
>JAUCMS010000031.1:4573884-4586699 GCA_032357445.1 Enteromius radiatus | reverse complement strand
GGATGTTTTTTTAGCCGTATTCATAGTGAAACTTGCTAATTAGCACATTATTAGGAAAGGCGATTTGCAAAGATTCAATCAAACACATCATACTCACTGCTTCTGTAGGTGAATGATTCGTGCAAATATAAACCCAAACGGGTCTGAGGTAAGACACCAGTCTGTGTGACACGCTGCTTTCAATCAACTGTTGTGGGAGTGGCCTCTGTCGGTGTGACGCCATGCATTTGAGAATGGCTTGATTTCAGAAGGGGCAACTTGTTCTTCTTTTAATTTAATAAAAATACTTGTGGATCTTAATCATTGTAGGGTGGCACTCCCAACACACATTTCAGTCCAAACGGCTTGAAAAAGTGCATGTACCACCGTATGACCCCTTTAATTATGCTTGTAAATAGGAAACGCCTATGATATAGTATCATAAATATGCCCTACATTGCATATTTGTATCCGACATTTGGATCTCAGTCTTGAATGTCTAGTGTTTTTTTTTAACTACTATACAGGAATAGACATGAATGTAGGAATAAAAAAGGAATAGTTCATTCAAAAATGAAAATAATGTACTTGCCCTCATTTCAATACCTATACTCTGTCTTCTGTGGAGCTTTTTTAGGTATTCAGGAATGTAAGACTATCAAAAAATAAGGATTTGATAAGTTCTGAATGGTCTGTTTCTCATACAAAGCCATCATATCACGTGAAACCTAGTGTATTGCTATATGGATACTTTGATACTTTATGGGTTACAACACATCTTCCTGTTTAACACGTGGTCAGTATTTCTGAGATGACCATATGATTGAGATTGCACATACATAAACTAACATTTTTAACATCAAATCAACAAACAAACAAAAAAATATAAAAAAAAAACACCCAACAGAAGGCAGGTGACATGACAAAAAAAAAAAAAAGGTCAGTGATGTGAGCTATCCGTCAGTGTGAGTGTATGGGGCTCCAAGAGAAGTTGATTTATTTAGTGCTGTGAGAAGATAATATTTAATCTCTAAAGCACTAATCTCTCTTTTTTTGCCGCATTGCCTCTGATTATAAGCGTCCCAGCTGTGCCTACTTCCCTATTCATGGAGCAGAGTCTTGTGGCTTGTTTTACAGCTTCTTTCGGTGTAATTAACATCCTAAACAATCACACCGCTCTATGGCTCGCCTGTCATTTCCAAGCTTTCTGTGTTTAGGTCAAAGGCATCTTCTCATTTCCCTGCAAAAGGGTTCTGCCTACTCAAATACCCTAAATTTTTTGCTCTGAGCTTATTACATTTCTCAGGGCAGGCAGAATTTTCTGCCGCAATGTTGAGATCTGAAGTAGACTGAAAAGAGGTTATGCACTTAACTGCACAAGTAATGACTAATTACACCACTTTTCATGCATGCTCGTATGGTACCGTTCAATAGCTGCATGCTGACATGCAATTTCTTGTTTTTTTCATATCGTGCTCTGAGACATCCAGAGTGTTTCAGTGTGTCCATGAAATGATTTAGAACTCCCCAGGTGATACGTGAAAAACACTTTTAAGACGTTAACAACTCTTTGTCATAATTGCAGGTGGACAAGCTGGACTGCTCTCTTACTGATTCCACTAGTGAGTCTAAAATGAGCTTAAAATGACTCAGTTTTAATTTTTTTTTTACTGAAAAAGAAAAGATGAGGGAATATTCCCAGTTGGCAATATTGAAATATTATATAAATAAAAAGAAAAATTTATTTGTTGTGGGACTAGTCAGCTACAGTATTTTGATTCCCGGTGATATGAAATAAGATCTGAAACCCCCTTTTTTTTTTTTTTTTTTGGTTAATCATTGAACTTTCTTGTGGATTTCCAATGTGTTTCTATGGTAGGCGTGTCAATGTTTGTCTCTTAAAAGGGGAAAATGATTACAACAAGTTTTAATTATACCTCAGAGACGCTGGGGAAATGTGAGCTCACCACAGCCATTATAGTGTCAGGAGAAGCGGCAGTATGGCGCTCATCATCACTAAGAGTATGTTGCTTGTGATTATACATATGCAATTGTGTAAGAAACCTTCTTATTATTCCTGCCAAACGTCTTCAAAATGACTGCGCACAACATAAAAGCAGGCAGATGAGAAACATCCTCCAGTACTCACAGCTGAACATGAAGCTCTTTGAATTGTAAATGAGGTCGCTGTACCATGTAGCTCCATACTGTGCTATACAAAGGTTATTGGCGGTGGCCGACCGCTGTTATAGCTTGGAAGAACCACTGAAGTAGTTATTAGCATTTCACACCTAGACTTTTAATGCAGCAATGGCTACTTTCAAATCGAAAATGTAAGGTGCCAAAGCTAATACTTGTCTGTCCCAAAAGGCCCAGTTTGATAAGAGAGAGCAATTATGTCCGTAGAGGTTGAGTGTATTGTGTTCATGTTTGTTTTGAGAACAAGTGTTTAATAGCTGTACTCTTATTCATATTGGCTATATCTTTTTTTTTTTTTGTAATGATTGTGTCTACGATCTCTTACTCTGATAGCTGTTCTGTAATAAGTTTTGACCTACATTGTTTTGATACAGTCACTACTGAAACTATTGGTAGCTTGGAGTTCAGTAAGTGATCGAGATGATTTAGTGAAATCAAACAGATTTTCATCTTTCTCAGTTTTACTGACCTGTAACTCGTCTTTATGAACTGTTTATTACACAAACTGGTTCAGAAGAGTCATGTATATATAAATCGGATTGGTCACATTGTCTGTTTCTGATTTCTCAACAAGAACTGGTTCATAAGAGTCTCTTGTTTGAGAATTGAATTGCACTGGTCAGTGTCATAAGAAGCTCCGAAGAGCATCTTAACAGAACATTTCTAGGGCTGTCAAAGGATTAATCACATCCAAAATAAATGTTTTTAGTTACATAATATATGTGTGTATATACTATGTGTATACATATACATCTATCTATCTACCTACCTACCTATCTATCTATCTATCTATCGGCAAAAACGATAAACACCACTTTAAAAAATGTGCTCATTGGCTTGCATTATTTTCCATGTATAGTGCGATCTGAAACACGTTTAGTCAAAAAAAGCCATTATTGTCCACTTTCAAGGCATCACAAATTCACGTTTTACTGCAGAAGCCAACAAGCACCCTTGTTGTTTTATGTCCATTTTAGCAAATCAGTGGGCTGGATTCAATCAGGTGACAAGGATACTTTTACTCAGAGAAGACATTCTAGCTGAGAGCAGTTTCATCAAAGGTGACTAAAAGTGATGGATGGATGGATAATATCGATGAACTTTTGTTAGGCGTCTACTTTGTCATCTAAGGAGATTACATACTTTAAACTAATGTGTTTTTAAATTCTAAAACATAAAAAACATGAGAAAAGTCTGTTGGAGAAAAGTCTGTGGCTATAAAACAAACAAACAAAAAAGTTGAACTTTTAATTTTGTAAATTATCTGTATTTGTTTAAACTCTTTTTTTTTTAGCACTAATCTTGTAGCAGGAGATTCTAAGCTGTGTCTTATTCTGATTTAATACACTAATGCATTGCAATTTTACAATTTACTCACTACAGTCTCTATTAATAAATATTAGTAAGTCTTAAAATATTGGTACCTGCAAATTGGTCTCAAGTACTGTTCCTACACAGCAGGAAAAAATGAACAGCAACCCAAGCAGCGTCCCACCTCCACACCAAATCAAATTAGCCATTTGCCCCAGGGCTAGAGATCTGAGTTAATTTGCTTTTTAAACCTCCCAGATGAAACATTTGGCTCTTAAACGCTCCTTGTAAAAACGTCAGCGTTCATCACAGCGGCCCCTCAGGCTGCAGAACTGCTCAGCCCTCACGATTGTTTTTTTTGAAACCGGCATCTGATACTATTGCTGTCCTTACGGACCTTTCACAATCTCTGCATCCTTGTTCTTCAGGATGCGCTTGAGTGTTATAATTGCTTGTGTCATGCAATCACACCCATCTGCAACCTTCCCAAGTCATCATGCCTACTCTGAGTTGTACTTTGCAGGAAGCTGTAATGGCCTGAAGGAGTCTGGACTGTCAGTGCTGCAGCAGTAGGGTAATGTATGTCATGGCATATGCAGTTGGTGATTGGAAGCCTTTGGGAGCGTCACTTTTTCCCAATGCGGGTGCGTGAGTGAGCTCCCCGAGGGCCTGCGGTGTTGTTTCGGTGCTGCTATGTGAATGAGAGGCCTGTCAGACGTTACGAGCGGAGTTTCAGCCTGTAGCCGAGAGATTCACAAGCTTGCAGACTGCCAGAGAAATGAGTAACACCTTCCTTGGGGAGTTTCCGCAGTCTATAGAGAGTTTGGCAAATTAGCTGTTGCGATCACTAGCAATATGTTTTATTCACGGCGCCTCACTTAGAAACTGAAACGAGCACCTCAGAGAAGAATGTGCGGGGGGAAAAAAAAGTCTTTTGTGGAGTCACTCTGGCGAGACCTTGATTTCAAGATGGTCTTTTATTGTGAGCAATTATTGCTCAATTAGTTGAATGGGATTCATGAGAGCCGGGCACAGTGGTGGTTAACGCCAGACCAGGGGTAATCAATTCTCTCCTGTGTCGATGCTTTTCTCTTTTCACTCTTTGCTCTAGGGGCTTCAGCTGCTTGCAGTTCAGTGGCCCCTCTTAAGGAAGCCTCTTAGAAGAAGCACTTGAAGATGCTCTTCATCCGTCCCTGAAACCTGAGAGAGAGAGATAAAGATAAAGGAAGTAAGGGACTGTGATAGTGACAATGCAAACCAGATCCTAGTATCTCATTTCCCGGGAGATTGTATGTTGTAGGCTTCAAAGCAGCACTTCATGGTCTCAATTAATCAATATATCGATCTTATTAGTAATTGGAGGTAACATTAATTGTTTGTGTAACATTAATGTGTTGTTTGTGTAGTTCTGAAACACTGTTTGCATGGAACTGAAAATTGAGCAATCAATTATTTTGACGATTAATTACATAATCGAATACTTTTTTTGTGGTATTAAAAATAGACCTCAGTGACCAGTAGACTTTAAAATGACTTAAAATACAGATAGCAATGAATAATAGTATGAATAATAATAGTAATAGTAATTGGGTCAAATAAATATCAAATGCAATGTGTTTTTATTGAACAAAAGAGTTTAAATACATAATGTAATAAAACAATATGATCATAACTTTAAATGAAATCAAATGTAATTCACGAGAGCACTATGCTTTATTATAGTTTTAAAATGCTTTTTAATAATTTTGTGCAGCTTTTAAAAATAGTCTAATTATAAGTTTTGCGCATTTTGCACATAAACATCTTTAAAAAAAGTTTTAAAAAATGTTTGCAAACCCTTCAGATTCATAGAATGTACTGTATGAATTGTGTAGTAATTTATTTAATTTGATATTAAAAATATATATACAGTAGTGCAATATTGCAACTAAAATGTATTTAAATAAATATTGTTATTTTGAATTTAGAATATTTTAAAATTAAAGACTATTTTAGTTGTATCGTATTATAATTTTTAAGCTTTATTTTTATTTATTTATTTAATTTATTTAATAAGAATTTTATTTATATTAACAACTTAATACAATAATCTAACTAATATATATTGATTTACCTCTGGTAACCTAGCATATAATAAATATAATACATTTCAGCTGTATTTATTAATCTAGGTTAATGTTAATTTAGACATTTTCTGTCTCTTGTCCCATTTTTGTACAATAATGTAACTTAAAGTTTTACAAAAAAACATAATTTGATCACCTAGATTAATGTATTTGTATTAGGTTAGGGTTAGACTGATTTTAAGACATTGCGAGAGAGAAACAATTCTCACTGTTAACAAACCATTAACTATGACATTTGCCTTAACAAGCTACTAATTTGCTCTTTATTAATAGTTAGTAAGGTATTTGTTTAATTTAGTTATTGAGATGTGGAATATGGTCATGCAGAAGAATATGTGCCTTCTAATAAACAGGCAATGTGTTAATAGGCATGCTAAAAAGCAACTAGTTAATAAAGAAATCTCTATACTAAAGTGTTACCAAACTTTAATAAAAAAAAAAATCTGACAATTTATAACAGGCACTTTTTACTCATCACCATTCAGATGCACCCAATCCCATGTGTTCGTGCTTCTGGGCTCTTACTTTGTCATATTTTGAGTTTTATCAGAGCTCAAGCAGCTAGAGAAATTTTGAGCTGATGGAAGTGATTTATAAAGTTTTGTGGGTAGACTGCCGTGTCGAGTGACTGTGTGTCTGACACACTGTCGAGCGTGCGTCCTGTTGGGACACTCTGTGAGGTGTCAGTCGTGTAAAATGCTCTGGAATTGTCTGTGACCCCTACAATTTCTCCGTCTTGAAGAGCTGGGATGCTCACCCTGAAGATCTTAGGAAAAGGGCTGAATCTGCAGCTCTGCCTGTCTGGGAACCTTCTATGATTTCAGGACAGAAAATGGCGCGCACAGTTCCTGCTGCCCTGTTTCCAATGGAGCTCAGCATGGGAGACAGCTCCTTTGCCTTTGTTGCTTCCTCTATAATTTGACAAAAGTACAGGCAATGACAAGGGAAGAATTTAAGTGGTTTGTTGCTCTTTATTTGTGGATTGTGGTGGCGGGGAAGGGGAAGGGGAAGGGGAGAAGACAAGGTGATAAATGCAAATGTTGCCTTGTTAGTACATTCCCCCTCAGAGAGCACTAATTCAGTTATGAGTCGTCTTGTGGATCTTGATCACCTCTGTTAGTTCAATGATGAAGTCATAGAGTAAATATAGGTTCATTTCTTCATGGGCAGGTGAACACTAAAATGTCACTCTTGAATCCATCACATGATCCTTGATCATGCTGAAAGAAATTTTGTGCAGTGCAACATTTTTGTGGAAAGCATAATATATTATTTTCAGAATTCTCAGATAAAAGAGCAACTTTTATTTGATTTAGGAATCTTTTGCAGCTTTAGAAATGTCTTTTCTGTCAGTTAATCAATCTAAAAAAACCCTTACTGATAGGGTTGCCTAAACCCATTTTTTGGTGGGGTTCCCCTTATAAAAGTCATATGCCAGTGGCTAAATATCATCGTTTCAAATGCATACATTAAAAGCATTCCACTGAAAGAGTGTTCAAGTAACTCAAAGTAGTTTTTAAAAAAATCCTTGTTATTTTTGTTGTTGTTCAAATCACCCCTTCATCAATTATGTGTTTCAAGGTAAATTTAAAATTTTGTAAATTAATTTAGTTTGCATTCAAATAGGAATCCTTAGCTGTTGGCATTTTATTTTGGTGAACACGTTTTTATATTTTTGTACTTATGATAACATCATTATTCTCTGGAGGATGACAAATAACAGCCCACAAGGACAGGATTTTTCTAAAAGAACATTGGAAAACTAAGTTATAAAAATGTTAATGCGCTTTTCTGGGAAAGAAAACTTGGATTTGTCTGGAGTAAATACTGTGAATTGCTTCTCTTCATTTGATTCAGTGCAGGTTGTCAGAATGTGTCTAAATGCGGGTATGGTAAGATATCTTTGAGCCAACTAAGGTATTTATAGCTTTTAGAAACACACGTACACATACATTTGTAAAACCCTTATATTTATTAGATAGTATTCATGCAGAAATCTGCTTAATTCCAAATGTTTCACAAACTCACATTTACATACTGTACGATTGATCTTTTTACTTATGCTATTAGTTTCAGTGTGGTTGCTGGGTAGTTTACCAAAATCGGAAGCTAATACTAGATTTAAAGCTAGTGCATAGAGCATATTAAGAAATTTTATTACTGATGTTTGCTTGGGTTAAGGCTATTACTTTTTCTAAACCTCATAGCAACCCCATGGCATCAGTCACCCAGAATACCCTACCAAAGACAATAATGATTAATACTTTATTTATTATATTACATAATATTATTATCTATTATATACTGGTAGAAAAAGAATAAAATAAAATTACATTTTATTTTATTATTTTTTTTATTTAATTTCATGAAAAAAAAAAAAAATATATATATATATATATATATATATATATATAATTTTTTTTAGAGCATTTAGACCTACTTTACAGTAGAATTGAACTCTCTTTACTACATTGAATAATTTTTTTCTTGTTATTTCATTTCATTCAGTTCTGCACATAAATGTGTTCGCAGCCGAATGGATGTCACAGTCTCATTGGTCAATCAGTAGGCAGGCTTTAGTTGTTTTGAGGGCTGCTCATGTCGGTTTCTCCTCTGTTTGTGTATCCCCTCTGCGGCAGTCTCAGCTGACTGTGATTACAGTGAGGCACAATAATGGCTTCGGCTGCTCAGCGGGAGGTCAGAGGTCACGCTGTGCTATCAGGCCATCACAGGCACTGGCTGATCTGTGCTCCCAGTCATCTGTGGCTTTAGATAAGCTCGCACGAAAAAAGAGACAAAACTCTGATTATCTGATCATTTCAGAAAGGACAAACTGGGTCAACTGCACGAACGCTCCGGCAAAAACAAAATGACAAAAATGAGAAAGGACAGTGAGGCGAAATGGTACGAAAATACAAATGCCAGTCCTGTGCTTTGCGTGCAGTGCTTGACATATTTAAACGCAACTCCAGAGGGAATTACCGCACAATTGAGGTTTGATACAGTGGCTCCTGTAGCGAACGCTGTTGTAGTACTGTGGGCTGAGCATATTGCATATGACAAGAGACAGGCTAGTCTAATGACTACAGCTCTCTAGGGATTCAATCTTGACCTCTGCTGTAGTTAATTGCTTCCATTTTTCTTGTCTCACAGTGAGAAGAATGGAACTGGGGATGGGAGGAGCCTATTGTATAGCCCCTCCCCCTACAGGCTTTAAATGACAGATGCGAAAGAAATGACTCAGCAGGGACCAAGCGTGTGATGCAAAATCTTGCTTGACTCTTACATCATCGAACGATGGTTAAACTGTCATTTAATAAAGCGACACACTGTAAAAATCAGCCATTTTTTTGTTAATAAAAAAAAAATAATAATAATCTGCATTGTTATGGTGTAATGAGAGCTTTCCCAGAGATGGTTGTGTAACTCATGCATTGGCAAGTACTAGTCGTATATGGGAGAAGCGCCTCGGGAGTGCTGGAAGGTCCCTCTGAGAAACAATCCATGGTCAGGTTAACATTAGCTTAATCAAACAGGTTGTCTGTGCACGAAAAACAGAGTTTGGATGGGTGAAGCCAACCATCTCCACCTGCTGAGTCTGTTGGTGTTGCTGTAAAACCTTTATGAAGGAGGCTGATTTGTTTTGCTATACATGTGAAGGCCAAATATATGGCTTATGCTAGTTGGAAAGTTTTATACTGAAAATGGGTATTTGAATATTGGAATAATGTACATATAAGAGTGCTTCACAGACTATATAATGCATTGTGCACTCAAAAGTGGCAAGTGTGTGAGTTAAAATAACAATATCCAATCAGATAAGCAACACTTTGCATTTGCAGGGATCAAATCTATTACAGAGATCTGGTCTGGATGGACAGTCATATAGTCTGAAATCCATTAAGTCCATATAGTCAAAGGTCAAAGTTTTAGTGCCAGGTTAGCATTTGTTTTAGCAAATAAACTAGACATCCTGGAACAGAGTTATGTATTTTGTTTTGTTTACTGAAATTTGTCTGTGAAATAATTGGTACTTTTTACTGTTGGACAAACAGGACATTATGATCTCAAAGTCTGCACCTTTCTTCTGTGTTGTCTGTATAATTTTCAACTGACCTGCTGTGCTGTGTTACTTGAATGAGGTTCTATTATTGTTGGAGAAGCTATTTTAGATAAACCTGCCTCCAGACAGTAAAATCAAAACAAACCTTCTTTTCATTCTTTACATGATGGTCAGACAGTCTATTATTTTCCAAGGAAGCTGAAATGTGTGCTAGACTTCATCCTAATAGTCCAGACCTGGCCATATGGAGTTAGTGTATAGAAATGATAACTAAATAGAAAGTGTTTGGGTTAGGAAATGTGATGACAAACTTTGATGTTAGCACAACACCTAGTCAGAAACTTTAAAAAGCTTAAAAGTTGTATCAGGAAAAGTCAGATAGACCAATTAGAACTCAGACCAAGTTAGACATATTAGGCCACCTCACACCCCATTATCATAAACCACATAATAAGTACATCTCAGCATGTTTTTTAGTATATTTTTAAAGTAATTTTTTATCATACTGATAGCTAGGTGTTGCTGTTATGTTTGTAGCATATCTAACATGCTTATATGTTTTACTAGCACACACAACAAATTTAATAAATGAAAAAATGACACCCTTGAATGAAAGTCTTTGAGAATGTGGGCTTTTTCAGAGGTCTGGTACAGGAAATTTGATTTTGTTAAAGGGTTAGTTCACCCAAAATGAAAATTCTGTCATTAATTACTCACCATCATGTCGTTCCAAACACATAAGACCTTTGTCTTTTTTTAATTAAGATATTTTTGATGAAAACAGAGAGCCATCCGACCCTCCATTGACAGCAACACAATCGAAATGATCCCAGATCCCTTAGTAAAACAAAGTCCATGTGATATCAGTGACTCAACTTTAGTTTTGCGAACACTTCTTTTGCACAAAAAAAAAAAAAAAAAAATCACAATGCAACACATGCGTAAGCTTTAATGTATTTGATGTAATCAGCCTTTGTTTACATCATGGGGAAAGCATGCGCAAGTGCATAATCTGCGTTTGTTTACAGCTAATGGAAAGCTTGTGAATACATTGTGAGACTCTCTAAAATGGTAGAAGAATGGTTGAGTAAATAATGTTATTTTTGTCTTCTTTGCACAAAAAAAGTTGAGGCACTGATGTCACATTCACTCTTTTAACGATATTTTTACTACATTTCTGGATCTGGGATCATTTCAGTTGTATTGCTGTCTATGGAGGGTCAGATGGCTGTCTGATATTAAAAATATCTTAATTTGTGTTCCGAAGATGAAGGTCTTACAGGTTTGAAACAACATGATGGTGAGTAATTAATAACATCATTTTCATTTTTGGGTGAACTATCGAGTCGAACATTCTGGAGGTCTGTACCAAACATTAGTGGATATGCCTTGAAATTTTAGGTCTGAGAAGAATAATAATAGGCTTAAATTTTAGATATTTCCTTCTCAAGTAAATGTAATTTACTTTATGATTAACTTAGAAGCAAGCCAATGAGAGGTTTTCACAAGTAAAAGCATTCATTCTGCTCAGGAAATGGGACATTTCTGTATACTATTTATTTCTAGAGTTGTTATCTCTTCCAGGAACTGGCAAATCATAATCATGACACAAAGAAAGTCTATTTTTATCCAGTTGTGTCACTAAAGAAGTTTCACGTTCAGAGAAGTGAATCTCTGTGTGTGATATTCACAGCTACCTCATGCTCTGTTCTTTTGCATGTTACTCATACTTATCCTGGGTGCCGTCCAGACGTCAACAGGCTGGATCGCAGCCATATGCAGTGGAAATTTCTGGGTGAATGCATAAAGTGAGAAATGTCTGTTCCTCAATGGTCCCTCACCTGAGTTTGGCATCATGCCTCTCTCTCTTTTTCTCTGGAGGTTCCTCTAGTCCGCCCCATGCCGCTCAGCTGACACAGATGGCAGAAGGCCAATCTGGATGATGATAAAATCCACTAACTTAGTCATCAAATGTGTTGTGTCACACAATTTTCTTAATTCTGTTTTTGGAATTTGGCTGCTTCCAAATTGGAGCTGGCAATTTTTGGACTCGTTATGAACAAAACCTTTAATGCAGATTAACTTGCCATTTATACAGCTCAAACATTTTCAGATTTTAGATGGGATTTATAAGCAGTGCATTTAGCTAACAACACAAAACCTGGCTAGTGCAATTTAATGTGCATATTGCTGAGCAGCAAATCAAAGGCACACAAAATACTGGGTAAAATTCTAAGTACAGACATGTATGTATAATTGAGTAGTATAGTATGCTTTTATTTATTTATCATTGATTTCCTTTAACTTTTCTCTGGATTTTCACTAAGCTCATCATATAGCACTATATAATCTCTTTATACAAGAATGATTCATCATGCATATATTGAACAAAATACAGGTATTTCTGCAGTATGATTTCACTTTCTGATTGTCAAGAGCCTATGTTTTCCAAAATGCACCAAAAATGTGTGGAAACATTGGTTTCAGTGCGCCACTCTATAAAAAGAACAACTGAATTCGAGTTGACCTTCATCTGCCCCACTCATTCGTTTGTGTAGAGGTTGCCAGGTGACGTTAATTGTGTGAAAGCTAAGATTTCTTGGCACTCAATGTTGAAAGGTCCACCGACTCTTGTTTTCAACAGCACATACATGGTTTTTGTCTCTCTGGGAGCAGGGAAACGCATTTGGAAATATGGCGTTTTGGAGCAGAACAGCTTGATATTCCTTTTGGAGTATTTATTTATGGTTAACTCCTCTTGTGCACATACAAACGAGAAATTTGTCACTTCCTCTTGGCATCCCCTTCCAATGCCCCTGTTGTGTCTGTGTTGAATATTCATTGCAGTTGGCATCGTAGGAAAAAAGTGGCATACTGATCAGTCATGCTATTTTTCACCAACTGCATTTACAAGATGCCCTGCTTACACCCTGCTCAACATAATTTCCCCCGCTGTTATAACTGAACTGACAATTAAATGATTTGTTCCTTTTTGAATATGATATTTCTTTGTAGACAGTATTTACATTTAGTTTAAGACATTTTTTGGGAAGTGTTTGAAGGAACCATCCAATGCATTTGATTTGTCCAAGATAGAAATATGTTTATGTATATATTAATTCGCATTATATATACAG
>JAUCMS010000031.1:4560489-4573801 GCA_032357445.1 Enteromius radiatus | reverse complement strand
ATATATACACTATTTATAATATATATATATATATATATATATATATATATATATATACTGTATATATAATAAAAACAAGATTAATAGGTTTTTGTATACAATCCTTAAAAGTGTGCTGTATTTTTAAAATGATTTATTTTATTATATGTATATTTACTATATATTTAGAATTCTTTTTGGCCAAAAAATTAAAATAAATAAATATATATATATATATATATATATATATATAATACAATTAAATTCTTTCAGGTTTCCTCAATTAACTGTTTTAAACCTGGAATAGTGCACAAAAATGGCTAAAGTCAGAGTACAGTTACCTACTGTATATCTTACTAGTTTCCTGAATTGGCTCATGTGTGTACTGCAAACTTCTTTGGATAAAAGTGCCTTTTAAATGACAGCCTGTTTGTTTTTTCTGTGTCAAAACACCTACGGCATTCTGGTACGATAGAGTCTTTTTCCAGTTTTCTAACCTTTAAATAAAATTCTTTCCTCAGCTCAGCGATCTTTTCATCCAGTTTGAGGAAAAGCCTCAAGGGGCCGCCTCCCTCGCTCAGGTCCACAAAGCGGTCCTTCCAGATGGGAGGACGGTGGCAGTGAAGGTACAACATCCCAAGGTCCAGCGCCAAAGCTCCAAGGACATTGTTGTGATGGAGGTAATTACCGAGGGAGCAGAGCTGCCGATGCCCGGCTTCTGATGCCTAATTCACACGCTCTGTCATTGTCACACGCCCATGTATAGTTCGATTCGTCTAGGGGCCTGTTCACCTCCCATTAGTGTTTAAAAAATAGAATCCATCATTCAACCAACAGTTTTATTCATTCATTTTATAGCAAATAGCCATTTGTCCATGCGCCTACAATTTCATTTGTATGGTATAATTACTCTATTACAGCCAGGTCTTATTCAGAGTCTTGGGTTCAGTTTAATGTATTATAAAGATGTGCAAGTTTGCATACCCCTTTGAGAGACTGTAAGATGTTTAGTACATTTTTTATTTTTAAACTTCTGTTTTCTTCCTGTCTGCATTACTCTTTTGGTGTGTATTTTGCAACTGGTTGATTGATTGTATCCATTGCATGTATTTTATATGAAGTAGTTTCAAATAAAATAAATAAAATAATATATATCAATAAAATAAAATAAAAATATACATGAAATATAAAAATTCTAATAATATTAAAATAAAATATAAATAAATTATCTAAATAAAAAAATAAAAAATATTATCATTGTTATTTTAAAAAAATATCTTGATCATATCCTGAAAGGGTTATGTCAATGAGCATAAATGAATGTGCGTCTGTTTTCAGTTTCTCCTTCAGGTTGTCAGCTGGTTGTTTCCAGACTTTGCCTTTATGTGGCTGGTGGAAGAAGCCAAAAAGAACATGCCTCGAGAGCTGGACTTCCTCAATGAGGGACGAAATGCTGAGAAAATAGCAGACATGCTCAAGCAGTTCACGTTTTTGAAGGTTTGTCACTGTTATTTAGTGTGCCAATTTGTAAAAACCGTCAGACAAGCGCTAATATTTTTTCCCATTGACAGTCTTTGGGTGTACGGCAGCAGTTGGCCTTTTCAAAATCGAAGATTTTAGTGTTTTAAATGACCTTAGGTTTTAAAATAAGTCATGAGGACTTGCCAGCCGGGTCCATAAATGGCAAAATTACTTGAAGTGACCAATGATTTTTACTTTGTCAGCGACCTTCAGGAAACAATTCGGTTGCTTACTTTAGTTTGAAATGCCTCTTAAGAGTAGTGTGCCCTTCAACGCTACAAGAATGCAAGTGAACAGATTTCAGCACTACAAAACAAAAAGCTCAGACTTTTTTGACATTTCAACATCTTATTCTGTAACTTTCAAGTGAAGCAAGTCATATTGCAAGTCCCACTAAAACAACGTACCGGCTTCAGTTTGCACTTTTTCACACTGTTTTGACTAGACGCTGCGAATCACAGTTCCCTTGTATTTCTCCCCTGCAAGAAGACTTTGCAAGGTAAATAATCTGTCATAACAACTGCCAAATGCTTCCAGGCAAGTCCCCTTTTCATTTTTAATGAATAACAAAGAGACCTGGCTGGCCCTGCAGGGTAATGAGAATTGCCTGGGTTTACACCCGCAGATTTGTGCCTCTAATGCACACTATTAGCTCTGTCAAAACGTTTGACAGCAGAGCACAAGCCGCCATGTCAGGAATAAATCCCCGGCTCTCTGCATCAGCCTCTCGCCCTGTAAAACAAGCGTGATTATACAGCGGCGGCGGTGCAGCGGAGTCGCAGTGTTTTGCTGTTCCACAAGGCAGACACTGAGCTGAAAAATGGCTCTGTTTATATGGTGGTAACGGAGGGATTTTTTATCGTTGACGTTCGCTTGATAAAGAGAGCGGAGAGGAACTACACTGAAAGTGTGTTGCTGGAGGTGGTGGCAAAAGCCAGGCCTTGGTATCAGGTGGAGGAAAATTATCAAGGAAAAAAAAAAAAGTAAATCTTTCTCATTATGTAGAGAAAGTTTTTAATTAGTAGCAAGTTGGTAGAGCGATGCACCAGATAAGCAGTGATGTTCAGGAACAGGAAACTGTCGTATAGAAAAGGAAGGTCATCTAAAGCATCAAGAAAGGCTGCTGCTTTGAGCTTTATGTGCAGATTATAGCTAATTCTGAGCATCTGGCATTATCCGTCACAGAGAATCTTATTTTCTCTATGTCATTGTCTGGAAGTACAGATAGCGATTTCAGGGCACAAATTGGCAATTTTGGTATGGCTAATAATGCTCGCTTGCAGTATGGTCTATAACTGTTTTCCAGTCTTTAGTTCATTACTGCTGTTTAATAAGTCAATTATCACTAATTCTCTCGCTCGTACTCTGATTTAGAAATTTTGAAGAAACATATTAATCATTGGTGCATAATGTGTCCAGCAGAACACCAAAGTGTTACTTAAAACAGCTCCTTAGAAAATCTCTAAATACCACTCAACACACAATAGGAACTTGCAGTTGTTAGGCTATGGGTTAAAGCGATCTTGACAGAATGTAGCATTGACAAGGGAGCCCACATGGAGGAAAAAAAAAAACATGAGGCTAGTTTTGATTAGCAGTTGGGCTGGTTTTGTTTCACAGACCTGGCAACCAGTGAAAAGCAAATGAGGAACAGGTCTTGTACTGTACTTGTTGGTTTTTGTTATGTTGCAGTCCACTGTGGGTTGGCTTTCATTTTGTCTTTCGTTTGTTCTGTCTAGCGACCCAAGGTTCGAAAACCTATGCCCCGGGAACAGCAATGCTTAAAAAAAATACCCTGCTTCCTAGCAAACACACCACAACACTCTAAAACCATTTAGAACTCTCTATAAACTGTGTAGCAACCCTCTAACCGTTCACAACATCCCAGAAAACACATAGCATAAAACCACTCAACTCCCTAGCAACCACATAACAACACTCTAAAAACCACTCTGAACTAATCAAATGCTAATACAATTCAATGAAAACAGTTTAACTACTTTGAAATGTTCTGAAGCTTAATTTTTTTTTTCTTGCCTGGTTCATAAAAGTACAAAAACAGTAAATGTCAGAAATTGGGAATAGGATTGAGCTTTAGTAATTGTTTAAAAATATTTTATTTTTTTATAATTTATTATTGCCCCTATTGTGACTTTTTTATTTTTTATTTTTTTAAAGTTCCTTATGTTGTTTTGAAGCAGTTTAAAGATTCAGTCTCCCTAAACCCTTCCTTTCCATGTGCCTACTTTGCTCTGATTAATCAGATAGCCCAGTCTGTTGTGATTGGCCTAACACATAGAACACGTGTCAGAAACGATAAACCTATTGCCAGAGTTCCCTATTTCTAACGCTCGGTAGAAAATATAAACATCTATTATTTATCATACTTGCAGGTTGTGATACAGTGGAGCCATCTGGTCCAAATAAACTGGGTGCTGAGCCATCTTTCAAGAGCATGCATTTTGTGATTCCTGTGTCAATAAATGATGGGAACTCAAAAAAGAATGGGGTTGTATTGCTGTGGTACAGTGTAAACAATACATTTTAGTCACAGATTCTTTGTAGCCTAATCTTTCGGAAGTGGAAATACAACAAATTTAATTCCACAGCGTAGAACAGAGTGTCTGCTTGACAGGAAAAGGCTTCAGTATTTGGGGGCGGGGTCAAGTTGTTTTTTGCATAGAACATACATTATGCAAATGTCTTACTCTGTAACTTGTCACGAAAGTGGAATTCAAATTGTTTGCGACTCGTTTAGGCCGTTTAGAGTTAAATCTTTCTTTTGGAAGACAATAACTTTATTTATCTCTAGGGGTGTTGAAATAAATTATACGAGGACAATTCGGTGCAGTAACAGATCTTAACCAATTATAGCATACTGACGCTTTTCTGATGTCATTTGTTGCATACTGTCACATACGTGCTTTGTCTTGGAGGCAAGACACAACTGCGAGTGATTAGAAATGCTACCTTCATCTACTAAATCTGGGCACATTTTAGCGTTTAAGGGGTAATGCCACTAACTTGAGAAACCATGTCAGCGTTTTCATTTTGAGCTGTTAATGCTTGTCAGTGCCAAGTATTTAGTATTTACTTTTGTGTATTTGTTCTAAATGCTCTGGTTGTCTTCATTGCCCAGACATTTTTTGGTGTGATGTTTGAAACATTCATGAAGTGAGTTTTCTTTGAGAGGTTCAGTGTCAGTATCTGACTGCTTGTATTTATGACAAAACTGTATACATGTGAAGTAAAATTTAAAATGGAGGAGTGCATCTTCAATGCATCGTCGATGACATAGTAATCGTCATTGAACTGAACCACGAGGCCAGTTTTTATTTCACACTCTGGCTTCACAGCTATGCAGATTGGTTACATTCACATACAGCTACGTTACACACTTCATGAATTGGGGCACTTTAAAATGATGTTTATCTAATTTGGCTTGAACAACTGTAATAAGCCGTGGTACATCTTACCCCACATCTGTAAAGATTATGTTGAGAATATGTTTTGTTTTCTCCCAGATCCCAAAGATTCACTGGGATCTTTCCACCAAGCGTATTCTAACCATGGACTTTGTGGAGGGCGGTCAGGTCAACGACCGGGAGTACATGAGGAAACACGGCATCAATGTCAACAAGGTAAGAGAGACACCCTTATCTCTGCTGTAACTCTAACACAGAGCACCAGTTCCTCAGAAACACTCAGAACAGCAGCCCAACAAACGGCACTTGTCACAACTCCACCACTCGAGATCGCTTAATCAGTAATTTCACCATGCCGATGTTAATTTGAGCATGGAAAAGTGCTCGGGAATGCTAATGAAGCAGTCACGTTCCCTGCGATGTTTGATGCCATGGGTTCTGGAAGCTTTGAAGATGTTTCTCTTTGCCCTGTTCCGAGAGGCTCTGACACCGCTGAAATGGAGGCTGCTTGGTTTGATGAATTATGCCTCTCAAATTTCATTTCATTTTTCTAGCCCTTAGCAGATGAGCACTAAATTAAATCAGGCTCTTTTTCATATTTATATCACAGACTGTTTTTCCGTCGTGGCTGCAATTTATTCTACTCCGCCGCTTTTGTCAGCACAAGGACTCGCCGCAAGATCGAGCGCCTTTTTAATTTTGCGCTTTTGTTAAGGTGACTCTGGTCTCAGGGTGAATGCGGTTGCACACAAAGGCTTTGGTTAGAACGGAGGCCCTGTGTGAGTGAGCTAATCTGTAGTTATGCGGGGCCAGGGGACGACAGAGAGACGAATAAACTGAGGGAGGCGACTTTTGGAACAGAGGAACGAATGCTAATGAACTCGATCGATGTGATCGATGTTCCAGCGTCTGTTCTCATGGGGATTTTTTGCATCACGATTGCCAATGCATTATTATTTTCTTGTTATCTGATGACGGTGGAGTAGGGTAGAGTTATCACTTTCTCAGCTGAATGGGAAAAGTTTTCAAAACATAAAAATGCATACAAAGTACTGTAAGTGCAACATGCAAATCAAAAATTTTGCAATTCTCTTATCATTGCAATGCTCACAGGTGGGCGGTACGACCAAAAACCTTTTCCATAAGTTTCTATCACAATCTCTTGTCTTGTTGTTCAAATTTTTGACTAAAAATGTTTTTATTCCAAATAACGCCCATTTATGGATAATCTAGTACATATTAAATCTATTTCATCCATTGTTTCTTTTTATTAGGTTCATAATTTGTCTTAAATATGTTGCATAGGGCATATATATTTATACAGCTATATACATTTGTGACCCTGGACCACAAAACCAGTCTGAAGTAGCATGAATATATTTGTAGCAATAGCTAAAACCACATTGTTTTGGTTAAAATGATACATTTTTCTTTTATGCCAAAAATCATTGGATTATTAAGTAAAGATCGTGTTCCATGAGGATAGTTTGTAAATTTCCTACCATAAATGTATCAAAACATAATTTTAATTAATAATATGCATTGTTAAGGATTCATTTGGACAAATTAAAAGGCGATTTTCTCAGTAATTTCTCAGATTTTTCACCTACAGCATCCAGATTTTCAAATAGTTGTATCTCGGCCATTTATTCAGCTTCAATTAAAAAAATTAACCCTTTTGTGTTATGATGGGTTTTGTGGTCCAGGGTTCACAATTATTATGATAACTGTGTGTGTGTGCGTATGTATATGTGTATATATTAAAAAAGTAAAAATATGCATAATATTATAATGCTACAATTACTGTAAAGCAATGCAAAAACCCTTAAGATAACATGTAGAAAATAAAGAACACATTTTAAGCACACAGAATAGCGTGGATAAGTGGACTTTAAACAATTAATTGCCACTTTGAACGATTATTTAATTGTGACACCCGTAATTGTGATTAGATATTTTATTAAATGTGCAGCCGTACTTTAATGGCAATGAAAATAACACATTTAAAATTTTTAAATCTACACATGAGAATATTTCAAATAGCACTTAGAGGCTTTTGCATCCAAACAATTCTTATATATACACTGTGGTATATTGTAATTGTCTTTGTCATATTAAAAATATCTATTTTTGTCTATACAGTGTTTAAACCCCAACATTTTCCAAATTTACACAGTTACAATATATAGGCTACCATCTTGCCACCAAGCTCTAGTCTCCCCAAAACACTTTCTGTAAACATGGATGCTCAATCCTGTTTCACTGAAATATCTCATCTTCTTGTTGAGTATTTCAGTTATTTCACAAGCAGCTTCCTTCATCATATTCCCGGATTTCATGCATGGCTCATCCATGGAAGAGAGGGGAATATGGAAAGCGGGCAGCGAGATAGATGATGAGATGGTTAGAAACGCAGAGCGAGAGAAAGACTGCGGCCGCTGAAAGCCGTTGTCAACGTACCGGCTTTTGTTAAATGACTAAATGGGATCATTTTAGCACCTGCTTTGTTTGTGTCACTCTGTCATTATATTTCCTCCGACCTGTTTTGTCTGTCTGAATTAATATGCGCATTTGCTGCCAGTTTGTTTTGCAAAGCTCGCTGAGGCTTTAAACGGCAACCTTTCCTTATCGTTGTACACCCAGGCATCAGTGAGCCCGACAGACGGGTAAACACGGCCTGAAACCGGTCTCATAAGCCACCGAGCCGTGCTTAAAGGGCACCGCACACCTTTGAAAGACAGAGGAGGGAACGGTCGGCAGGTGGATGGCACATCAAGCGTTTATCACCCCCCCCTCTCGCTCGCACTTGCACGTACACACGAGTGCACATAACATTCATTTTCCTTTACGCGGTGTCACACACAACCACTGCTTGGATTTTTTTTTCTTTTCCTCTGCCAAGCTGTTTTTCTTTTTCTTTGGAGATAGCGGACTGGGTTATGGGCGGCACTGATTAACTGATGTTCCCGGTACAGTGTGGCAAATGAGGATGCGTTTTAAAAGAAAACGACGTAGAAATTTTATGCAGAGCTTGAAAATGCAATCAAAGGGCTCGGTTCATCAGACTCATTTGGAGTGGAGCAATTTAGCGAACGCTTCCGCTTATATTTCCCCCTCTCTCGGTTTAATGTGGCATCGTGCGTGCATGTACGCGTCTGCGTCTGAGCGTTTTTAAGAGGGTTTTAGAGGTTTGAGGGAATGAAAGTGATCGTGGTATTAGCAAGCGTGCCACGTGGCCGCTCAATGGGGCTTTGCTAAAGAGACGCTCTCCATTGGAACAAGTTGAAAAGGCAGTACAGCCCGCTTGCTTAAAAAGACACTTTATTTTGAAATTGCAGAGCTGTGGGGGGTTAGCAGAGCCGGTGGGAAACAGAGCTGGAGGCAGCGAGAGGAAATGAGTCTGCTCTCTGGAAGGGCATCTGAGCAGCGGGACCTGAAGACTGTGAAGCGCGTATTTTTGGTGCCTTAACCACACCCACGGTTAAGGTTTTGCGTGAAAAGCTTTACTCTGTATTCATAGAAACAAAGCAGAAATGCATTTGAAATATATTTGAAAATATCTATGTTTATACAGTAGCCTCCCAAATGACACTTAAGCCACTCTTAAATATATGGATCTTTTCTGTATATGCCAAAATGCATTTATTTGAAAGAAATATTACACTTTATATAAGTACTTTTTTGTTTTGTTTTTTTAAAGGAAAACATTTTTAGAAAAAGCTTTTTTTTATGTATTTTATACATTTTTAGTTTTTAGTGAAATGTTACCGTACTTGTAGAATGCTGTAGTTCTGTGTATTATTACAGTTGTAGTGTTATATGATAATACATTTTTAGTTTCTTCTAATTATTGCTATAATTGTGTTTACTAGTTATAATGACTATGACTTTATATTTATATTAATAAATATTAGCACTTTACACTTAAAAGGCCGGTTTCCCGAACAGGGTTTAAGTCTAGTCCTAGATTAAAATAAATGTTAAGAGCTGTCTAAACTGGAAAAGGCTTGCAATGAGATATCTTAAAATGCATCATTGCCATTGTTTGGTCTTAAAATGCTCACAGATAATGCATTTTTGTAAGACATGTTTCTAAAAATGTCCTGCAAAGGTCTAGTCCTGGCTTAATCTAATTCCTATGCCGGAAACTGGCCCAAAATGTTTGTCATTGTATTATAATAGACATAATTGTGTAATCTAATCTAAATCTAATGGGATTTTTATTTTATATTAATAAAAATAATGTATCTTTTGTAATTATAAAAATGTTTTTATATATATATATATATATATATATATACTGTATATAATACACACACACACACACATATTGTCATTGTATGTCAGCTTTAAATGAACGGATGCTGTACTTCCATCATCTGAAACCATTCGAATAATAAACTGGACGCATGCTAATTTTATAAACACTATTAAATTTCATTTTGTTGGTTGGAAATCCTGGCAAATAGGGAAAGACCCTTTGGGAAATTAGCTGTGTGAAATTCCAATCAGTGTTAGATTTCATACTGTCATTGGATTTTGTGGCTCCCAAAGCATATGTTGACAAATGTTAGAATGAGAAATTGTGGTGCTGAGCAGAGTTGTGTGTACAAACATCAGAAATGAACCTCTAAACCAGCTTGGCCAATCTAGGAGACTCGATATGGAGTGACGTCAAAATGAATGTAAATAATACAAAATTACATTCAGCTTTACGCAATTTCATCCATCAAGGTAAATTACTCCTGTAGCTTCTTTAACTTATCGTAAAGAGGTCAAGATCAGTCAGCTCTCCTCCCTATAGGCACCCTCACTTCCCCTTAATCTCTCAATCATGGCGTAAATGCCCCATCACCCTCTTCCTTTCTCCCTTGCTCTCTTTCTCTCTTGCACAGAGGTCAGAGGTTCACAATATCAGACAGAAACTAAGTTTTAACACTCTTTTCATGTGACAGCCGCACACTTTGAGTACCTGGCAGCTGACACAAATAATATATGCTGAGTCTGATCTTTAAAATCTTTGTATATTCTCAGAGGTTGAGAGTACATTATAGAACCACTGCATGCAAAATGTTCCTCCAAGTGGTAATGATTAAAGTCAATGCTGTATTAGCCAGCATCACGGATGATCCTGCCCTTCGTAACCTCCACCGCTCCCCCTGCAGTACTCATTAGCCGCTGGTCAGCCTTTACAGCACTCACAAAAGTAAATAAAGCAAACAGTGTAGCCAAGCGCTTTATCTGGGCCGAATACTGGCTCTGGCATTAGCCAATGATGATGAGAGTTATTAGACAGCTGATGAGATAGATACAGAACATAATAAATGATGGAGTCTACCTCTGAAAATGGATAGAATTATTAACTGGCTCTGGCATCTGCGAGCTTCTGTGTGGGAGCTGGCGTGTAAGTAATCAAAAGATTGATGATGGCTGGAATGGACTTTTCTCTCTGTGTTCTGCCAACGTGCACGGAATGTCAGGATGTTTTATTTATTTATTTTTTGTACTATCCAGATGCAGCAGAGTGAAAAGACGATGTACATTAAATTGAGCTAAGGTCCTTATGGAACGTATTTTAATAGTATCAGTAATGACTGCTTTATATATGATGAGATAAGGAATCCTTAATTAACCCTATGATGTTTCTGGTGTAATGACTGTTTTAACATTATTCTCATTTTGACCAAATTGTAAAGCAGCGTCATTGGCTGATGCAATCCCAGAATGCATTGCAACATGTTCAGTGCAGGAGTGAGATCCAAGAGAAATTGTTACACTGTAGATATCGTAACTACCATTAAATACCTTAATTTAAGTAAGTTCCAGCTATTTTGCCTAATATTGGTGCTTGCTATAGTTTCCTGTCCCATATTGCCTCTTAGAGCTTCTGTACATATTCTAACAAGGCATGTTATGATCAGGCTGGTTGTGTTTGTATTGTGCATTAAGACATGGTTTTAGCAGTATTTGCTAAAAGGGAGTGAACTAGTAACCAGTCAGTGTGTTTATAATGTGAGTGTGTGTGTGTGTGGTAAGTCAAATCCCATCTGGCCGATCCTTGTGGGTCAGGCAGTGCGAGGAATTATCTCTATTAGCAGTGATTCCTACATCACAGAGAATTGAGCGCTCTTTAAATAGCCACATGAGCCTTTGGGCTGCTGTGAGAGTCCTCCTTTACTCTACGAGGTCTCTGGAGGGTCCTGGATCTGTTACAGCATCCATGCTGCTCTGAGAGAGAGTGTGAGCGCGGAGGGTGGATCAACCCCGATGGTATTTTTGCCTTAAGACGTTAGTTGTGTTTGTGCTTCTCTTTACCGGGGGGTTTTTGTGCCTCTTTCTCTCAGAATATCGGAATTGGAAAATAATAATTATAAGAATAATAGTAATGTTTTACTATTAATTAAAATTTGTACGTTTTTAAAAGGGAATGATGAAACATGAGAGGAAATCAGATTAGAGGCTGAAACGTATTGTTGACTTTTCTGTTATTTTAAGTGAATTTTAATAAAAAATTATGTACAGTAATATTTTTTTGTACAGGCATATTTTTAGTTTTTTAAAAGTCTTGCTTATCAAGGCGGTAAAGCTGAATTTTCAGCAGCCATTAATACAGTCTTCAGTGTGACATGATCCTTTAGAAATCATAACATGCTGTTTTGACGTTCTAGAACCATTATCAGGGTTAAAAATGGTTGTTCTGCTTAATATTTTTGTGTAAACTGATACTAAGTTAAAAGTCATTTCTTTTTATCAGTGCAGTGTGTCTGATTAAAAGGCATTCTTTAGAAAAATCACACTCATCTAAACTTGTGTGCATAAAAATTGGCCTTAAAGAATCAATTTGTGGTGGTGTAAACAGTGATAATCTAACTTGCTAAAAACTTGGCAAAAACAAACTTTTTTTCTAAGTGGTGGGTTTCGTTGAGTCATATAAACTACATTCACACAAGTGTGCTTTTCTCTATGATCTGACTGAGCCTGGCAGAGTGTGCGCATGTGTTGATATTATTTATGTGATTATTATGAAGTATGTAATGAGGAGGTGAAGTCGCGCAGCTGTCACACAGAGCAGAGCCAGCGCTGGAGTGAAGCCGCTTGTCAAGTGTTGCTCCTTCATTTTCAGCGCCTATTAAAAGCCTCAAACTCAATTATATTCCTCAGGAAGTTGAGTCTCCTTTGAGAGATGCTGTTGTGAGGCGCTCTAAAAGGATTCGGTTTGTCTCAAAGAGTCATTACTGCAATAATAAGGTGCGAAAGACTATAATCCACATCATCTGAATAAAACCAGATCTTTGACTGTTTGGAACCACTTGATGTTTGTTCTTTGTTTCCTCAGAAGTGTTTTAGGTTTACTGTTGGATCAGTTTGTGCTTCATTGCCCTTTTGTGCTGTGTCAAGTGATGCAGTGGGTTTTATCTAGAGAGATGTGTATGGACATACAGATGGAGGCCACTGTGTTAAAACAGTATTCATACTTATCTTATTTTGAGGGTGACCTCTTGACTGACTTTGAGAAGACTCTTCTTTTAAATTTTTTGTTCTGAACACAAAAGATGATATTTTAAAGAATGCTGGTAACCGGATTAGTGAAGATTCCTTGATTCCGTTGAAGTAATCGATTTTTAAAAAGTCCTCAACCTAAAAAAGACCTTGAATAACCAGCAAATTCTTCATTTTCTGAGGCTGCATGATATATTAAACCCATTTTAATATCATAATAAAGGATAATGCTAATGGGAATTACGCTATGATTCATTTAAATAAATATAAATATAAAATAGTTGAAGAATTTCCACTTTTATTTAATATTTGTAGCCTAGGATTATATGTAGCCTGGAAAGTGAGCGAAAAGGCCATCCTTATAATCACTAAAACACCATCACTTCAATTCACTCACTCACTTCACCGTCTTTCATAGGTGAATGAATTTGAAGTAACTTGTACAGAATGGCCGATAAGAAGAGTTCAAGAAATCAATAGACATGTCTTTGATTGTCTCTGATGGCTATATTGCTCACAAAGAGTGCAAACAGAAATATGCACTGGAGCCTTTACCAAATATGTTTTGCCAATATACTATTGTTAAGGTTTAAACTGAGATTCAACTGCGTGAGAAAATGAAAGTTGGCAGCCCTATCAGAGCGTGAGAACAGTGTCAACTGCCTGAGTCTCACACTTAATGTGTGAGAGTTGGTAGTCCAGATAGATAGATAGATACAAAAAGTGAATGTACTTAAAGTGGTCATAATGCGATTTCAAATTTTCTATTCTCTTTGGATTGTTACAAGCTGTTAGTGCATCGGTACACTGTAAAAAATGGAACTTCACATTTTCCAGTTCACAAAACCTTTTGAGTCTCAAATACTAAAAAATGCTATTTTCTTTAA
>JAUCMS010000031.1:4542579-4559684 GCA_032357445.1 Enteromius radiatus | reverse complement strand
GGGTTGAGTGAACAACTTGGTCCAAAGTTGAGTAAACTCAAAAAAGCTGTGCAACAAGTTGCCTTGAAATTTTAAGTCATTTTTTACAGTGTAAGATTCCTGATATTGTAAAAAAGTTTTAAAATCAAAGAGATATTCTTTATAAAAGTTATGACTTGTCCACACCCCCTAAAACGGCTTGTTTAAACCTTTCTACGTTTCAAATTTTCTACACTCCTTTTTTTTTTTTTACCTCAGAGAGTGGCTTTATTTTCAAACACTGCCCAAATGTTTATGCAAGGAAAGAAGGGACTATTAATAGGGAACTATTATTCTAGCTGAACATGGCAAGCCAGTTTTTTTGGGCATTGAAGGGTTGTACTTGTTATTTGTCTTTGTCGTGGTAGCCATTGTCTTCCAAAGTATGGGAAAAATATAATAATTTTGGAAATCATTGGCTGCAACTGTCTGGTAACCAAGATTCTTCAAAATATATTCTTTTGTTCAACAGTAGAAATTAATTCTTGTAGTTTTGGAAGAATATGAGGGTGAGTAAATAATGCCAGATTTAACATTTTTGGGTGAACTATCACTTGAACTAACCACTTATTTACCAACAGCCTCGTGAAAAAAAGAAGCCTGTGCAGTTTTTCCACCATCTAGCATGCGCTTGACATTATCTAATCAAACACGATGACTGTGACACTGAAGTGTGACAGTGAAGAATGGCACCCCAGCGGTCATCTCCTGCTGCAACACACTCAAGCTCTCTCTTCACCGTAGCCCCTGTCCAACCCACCAGATAACAAATAGAAAAGACGTATTTAATTACCATAATTGAAAGACGGCGTCCCTTTGAGATCAATTGTTTGTGGTGCTAGTGGTTCTTTTTCCCAGTGGTCACTGATTAATGGGATGCAGGACTGTAAATGGCCTCTCAGTAATGCTCTGTGTTGTTATGCATTAGCGGCTTGTAATGGAGGACTTTTTTTTCCCCAGCTCCACCGCGCTCTGCCTGTCAGACCGCTCGTCCTCTTTAAGGTGACTGTGAGTCGTGTTTCTACATGCCGACAGTGCTCGGCACTGACAGTACAAAAAGCCTGCGCTGGCTTATCCTCCTGCTGAAAGGGACTTGTGGATAATGATACAGTGTATAATTGATATTATGAACACAGGCCTTTTTTCCTTTTTTTTTTCTCCTCTGCCTTTTGCAGAAGGCTGTGTCAAGGTGCCGGAACGAGCCGTTCTCCGGCTCCGTTCATGTGTGCGTTGCGGTTGTCAGTATTTAGGTCAAACAGAGGCGTCCTAACAGGAAATCCCGACTGACAAGCGCGGCGGAGGTGAGATATTAAAGAAGACAGCTTGTCTTAGAGTGGATGACATGCTTGGAGATTGAAACAAACACTCCTTTCAGTACCTGACGCTCAGCCTGGGCCTTTAACTGAGCCCTGGAACTACACTCAACCGCTGTAGTCACACATAGCGCTCAATCAGCCCAGACCAGATGTCATAAATGATGCCGGTCTAAGAATGGATGCCATTTATTATAAGGATCATTAGTGGCATTATCATTAAGAAGTGCTTAGCTTCAAAACCACTAACTCAACTATTAAACTTTAGTGTCTTCCATTGCCCAAGCTATTTCTAAGGACCTTTTTTTGTACTGTACCTGTAAGCAACTATCTAGCAACCTCTCACAATACTTTCTTTAGGAAATGTGAAAATAATGAATCCATATCACTATATAATGTTTATTCCAATTGTAGTTATTTTAGTATATGAAGTAAAATAAAAATATATAATAAATAAAATAAAATAAATAAATAAAATCTAAAATAAAGTAGAATAATAAAATCTAATAAAATAAAATAAATAAACTCTAAAATAAGGTAAAATAATAAATTATAATAAAGTAAAATAAAATAAAATTTATTTAATTTAATTTAAAATAAAGGAAATGCTTTTTAACGCAGTTTTAATTTATTTCCATTTTAATTTTAAATTCCATAAATCCAGTTGTCAATCAATTGTAGTTTTTGTTGTTTAGTCAGTTTAGTATAGAATTAGGAACACCCATGTATTCATACTATGACAGTATTATTTATTATAAGTTAATTTAAAAACATTTGCTACATTTATTGCATTCTTTTTTAGCCATTTAATAAAAAAGTGAAAGTATTCTTTAGCAAATCTTAAAATGTTTAAAAAATATCCATTTTGTATTTTTCATGTGATTATGATATAATTCACTTATATATATTTTTAGAAATCTGTTTCAGCAAACATTTTTTATAAGCTTAGTGTAGACTGGAGGTTGAAGAATACATAAGTTCCAGAAAGGCTGGTTAGACCTGGAGGTAAGAAAAGCTTTTGTCGTAGATGTTTGTGTGTGTTGTGTTGCAGGGTTGTGGAAGGGAGAGAATGATGATACCAGAGGGCTGGACCTTCTTATCTCCCTCACAGATCTGCCAATTCAGCCGCACATGTGCCAGCCGCGGAGAGCGGCTCATTAGATTTAGTGCTGTGCTCTGTTAAAAGCCTTTCTCTTTGTCTTGCTCTGTATTGATCAGTGCAGGGCCAAGATTACAACAGGAAGGTTTAAATAAATCTGCTTTTTTAGAGTTAAATCCAATGACATTCGCTTTATATTGTCTCCATAAATAAGCAGATGTAATCAGCTCAGTTGCCCAGGACAGAGAATGTGAGTGATACGAATGTGTTTGGGGTTTTTGGTTGGATTTAAGACAAAGTTGAATAGTTGGTTGGTCATCTAGAAAAGAGGGGTTTGGGGTTCGTCATTCCAGTTGCATTCATATGCATTTTAGACTAATAATGATCTGAGCTAAATATCATTGTGGTTTCCTGTGGTTTTGTGTGTCAACTTGAAATCAAAATCGACCCTGTCTTAATGCTTGTTGCAGGTCTAATTTTGTATGAAAAGTAAAAATCATTGTCATGTTGTTTTGCCTGTGAAATTACTTTATACAGCAATACCAGTATTGTTAGTTAAATAATACTAAAATTAATTGCAAAAATAAATATAAAATAAATATATTTTTGTTAACTTGATGCGCTAAAATAACTAAAACAATACATTACCTTTCTAAAAATGCATTACTGTTCAGAAGTTTGGAGTCAGTAAATATTTTTTTTGAAAGAAATGAATACTTTTAATTAATATTAATAAAAAGTGACAGCAGAAAAATATATTGTTAGAAAAGATTTATATTTTGAATAAATGCTGTTCTTTTTAACTTATTCATCAAAGAATCCTAAATAAAATCATAGGTTCTAAAAAAAATATTTGCCTAACATAATATTTTGTTTCTAACATTGATCATTCTAATAATAGAATCATTTCTGAAGGATCATGTGACATTTAAGCCTGGAGTAACAGCTGATGAAATTCAGCTTTGCATCACAGGAATACATTATTTTAATTACTTTTATTGTATTATTTTAAAGAATATTTAAATTTATTTAGCTTTATTTAAATAACATTTTGGAATATTTTTTCTGTATTTTTGATCAAATAAACACAGTCTTATAAAAAATAAATAAATACAAATCTTATTGATCCCAAACTATTGACTGTTTATATATATGAATATGTGTGTGTATATGTGTGTATATGTGTGTGTTTATACTAAACAAACAACAAGTTAGGTTGGAAGTAAAAAAATTTTAAATATACAAATAAAAACCGATTCAAAGTAATATTAAAATGATAAAATCTATAATAGTACTGAAGAATATAATGAAATCCTGTCCTACATACTCCTCTATCTTGTTTCATTTATAAATATGAAATATATAAAATACCATATAAAATAGCAGATGTAATGCAGCAGAACAATTTTCCCGTAAAATGTCTTAAAATAACCATCTTTTCTTAGTGTGAAGAACATTTCAACTATCTGAAGAATCTTTCTCCAGTATAAAGAATCTTTTGTGCAATGGAAAGGTTCCACAGATGTAGAAAATGTACTGTATCATGCTAATTAGAAACATTTATTTTTAAGAGTGTCAGACAAAAAGCAGCTTTCGTTTTGTGAATTGTCTGTAACACTTCTTCTTTATTTCCAGATACTGAAAGAGAGAAAGTCTTTCAGGTGTTTTTCTATCGCTCTCATCCTTCTGCAGTGTCACAATGACATGATATTCACTCGGCCAGCAGAAGAGGTCCATATGGAGAGTTTTTATTCTGTGTCAAGAGCCCCAGTAGGAGTAATTGCATTGTCCCTTCTGAAAAAAATTCAATCTAGTGCAACGCGACAGGCCAGCTGTGTTCAGGTAATGCTCAGGTAGACATCATCCGCTCAGGCCGTCCTCGCAGGTAATAACACGTGCGCACGTATTCGCACAAAGGCACCTTTCTCTGTCGTCTGCATCTTTCTTTCCCCAAAGAGAGTTTCTCTGGCAGGTGATTTCTTTGTGTCCTGTGACACGAACCACATCCTCAAACGAGTTCAGAAGGAAGGCTGGAGTCGTCTCACGTTTCCAAGCGCTAGCTATTTTTAGCATGCTGTTGAAAGGAGCTGTCCCGTCCCTGATCTCGGTGCCAGCTGAACCTTTCTTTGCAACATAGCATGCAGCAGACGTGTGAAGACGGCATTCTTCTAAAACCACCGACTCCAGCATTAAAGGAATCCTGTGCTGAGTCATTCTGACTAGGTGCCCACATGTTTGTGTGATCGGTGCGCCAGCCCCGCTTGTGCTGAGACTTCAAACACACGTCAGACACGCATTCATTTGGTGTGTGTACGTGTTGGCCGCTGGCAGGAATGCCCCCCTTTTTTTCCCCTCAGCTTCTTTGGTATGCAGTGCTGGTGAAGTTGTCAGAGCAGTCTGGCCCCTCGTTGTCTCCCCGCGGACGGCGCTGCAACGCTGCCAGGGAAACGGACTCATCAGTTTGGTGAAATGGGACAGAAAATATGATTTATTCTCTGCATGCACTTGCTCCTACCCCAGCGGAAGACGACAGCGTAGAGGAATCCTGAGTCGACAGAGAGGCATGGAGAGAAGAGGAATTGGAGGATAGACAGGACCTTTATTTGCAATGCTGCAAGCTAATTTTGCACTTCATTGACGCGTTCTTTAATCAATTGCAAATATTTGTTGGCGTGATGGCTTCCCTCCAACGGCCGGGGTTAGCGGAGCCCGGTGACCTTATACGGTTCCTGGTTTTCTGGCTATTTCTGCAGTGGATGAAGTTGATCGTTTTGTTTTGGTTTTTTTTCGTTCAAAATTTTAACACTTGTTTTTTTTTATGATTTTGAAAGAAGTCTATTTGAGGATTCATTTATCTTATCAGAAATTCAGTAAAACAGTATTAGGAAATATGTCAATTTAAAATAATTTGAACAATTTGAATATAATTTAAAGTATAATTTATTCCTGTGACAAAGCAGAAAGAAAGAGAGAAAGAAAGAAATCGAATAAAATGCATAGTTCTAAAGGACTGAGAAAGTTTATATTGAAAGTTGGAGAAATGGCTGCTGAAAATTCACATTTGCCATTACAGGAATAAAATATATTGAAATAGAAAACTGATATTTTAGATTGTAATAATATCACATAATATTGTTGTTTTTACTGTATTTGTATCAAATAAGAAAGGCCTTGGTGAGAATAAGATACCTTTGACCTTTTGAGATTTGACTGCCATTATTTATACATATAATATATGTAAAAAATCTATTTAAATATATGAATGTATGTTTGAACACCTTTAAACAGTCACTGTACTACTGACTGCAGCGAGACAAATGGCATAAACTGGCAATTTTTGTAGTTTTTGCACGGGCTGAACATGAGAGCTGCATTTTTAATGAGTTGTTACCTTTTTGTTTGTTTGTAGCTACCATATGAGAGATTACACCTTTTTCATATTGTGTGTTTACAATCAAATACAGCAGTGACCTATAAAACTACCCACTTCACCTTTAAATAGCCTCACCCACTTCCTATTTTCTTGCATCAAGTTCACTTTGGTCCACACAACTCCTTTTAATCTGCCTTTTGCATACCCTTCGCAACGCGCCCTGCCTTGGGGATATTCGTCTGCGTCTTCCCTCCAAGGGCAATGTTGATGAGCTTTTCATCCGCCGCATCCTAAAGTGTTTATTAGCATACTAAAACTCCTCTCGCTGTCTATGCATGCTCAATCAGGCCTTTAGGGGTCCTCTGCCATCCTAGGATGTGTTGCTTTTAGTATATTTATTATTATTGTGAGCTTTGGGTTGCTTAGGGATCTGAATGTCTGACCTTTGTGCATACTTGATAAGATATTGATATGTTTTTTTTTGTTTGTTTTTTTTTACACAAAGTAATCTGAAGAAAAAGAAGTTTGGTGAAGTTCACCAAGGGATAGTTTAACCAAAAATGAAAATTCTGTCATTTACTCACTAATCACATTTACTCTTTGTTCCAAACCTGTGGCTGCTAGCAGCAGTTGACGGTAGCCATTGACTTCCACAGTATGGAGAAAAAAAAAAATTGAATGTAACTCAATGGCTACCTTCAACTATTTGGTTACTGACATACTTCAAAATTTCCTTTATTTTTATTTTGAGAAAAAAAAACTGTAAATGTGAGTAATTGGTGACACTTTAAGAATAAATATATATTTGTGCTGTCAAATGATTAATCGCATTCAAAATAAAAGAATCTGAATGATATATTTATGTGTTGTATGTATTTTTATTATGTATATATAAATACACTCACATACAGTATATATATTTTGAAAATATTTTTATTTTCATATAATTTATATTATAAATAAATATATTTAATATATAAATATTACGTATTTTTCTAAAATGTATACATGCATGTGTATTACATAATAAATATACACAGTACACATATTGTGTATTATTTTCCTTTTAAACTGTTTTATATTAAAATGGCAACTGTTTTGTTTTTTTTTGCAACTTTTTAATGAACTTATGATCTGCAATCTTTGTTCTAATATGCCACCAGTCTTGACTGTGACTGTCTGTCCTCGTAAGAGTCTCTTGGTGACTGGTCATTCATACAGCTCAGAGCAGCGGCTCTGGTTTATGAGTCACACCACACTGTCATTGTTTTACATTTTGGATGACACAATAGATTTAGATCACCGCTTTTGCGAGCTACACAATCGTGAAAAGCAATTTGCGATGAATCACAGCAATTCACAGGAGCTTCATAAACTCCCAGCCATGTGCTTGCATCACATACGTGTGCGTTCATCTGGGCACGATCAGTATGTATCATGCCACAAAATATACATCGACTCACAACAAAAAAAATGGATAAATAAAAAAAAAAAATGCCCTATCTATCACCACACTTCTCATAGATTTCAAAAAGCTACATTTGCATTTCCAGAAGAAAATACCAGTTCCTGCAAGGCAGCAAACGAAATTTGTGCAATACTGTAATTACTGTATGAAAATAAATGAAAAACAAAACAATTAAGCCAAGCAATTAATTAATTCCAATTATTGGGGTAAACTGTAAGTGGACACCAGCCAGGGGAGTATGAATAGATGCTTGATTTATTCTCTGTGCTTCAGACTGACATTTCCTCATCCTACTTCACATTGGCTCTCTGCATTATAACACAGCTGAGGGGAGATGCTTATCGCAACTTATCTTCAAAGAGCAAGAGTGGGTGGAATAATTGCATCGGGGGCTGTTTTATAATAAATACTTTCTCATCTGCTGGGGCCCTGGCATCTTCGGGAAAATGTTTTACGTAATCTTAAATGGACTCCTTATTTGTGTGCATAGTAGTGAACATGTACCATGTATGCTGTATGTTGTATTTCCATTTGTTAATATTGTTTGTCTTAATTTAATTTTATTGTTATTATTTTATATATATATATAAGTTTGGAATTATTTTATTTTTTTATTGAGTGTTATGTGCTCCACTTTTTCTTTTTTTCCCCTTTTTTAAAGTTATTCCAAGCCTATTATTAGAAAAAAAAAAAAAAATAATAAAAAAAAAAAAATATATATATATACGCACACACTCTTGCTTTTTACATATATTGCATATTACATATATTACAAACATAATGCTTATTACTTAGAATTAATACTTATACATCAAATATATATATATATATATATATACACAAACATTTTTAATTTCATCATTATATATAATTACATTATGTGTTTTTATTTTAATTTTAAATACTTCCTCTTGTTTTATAAGTCAAATATAATTGAGCCATTTGAATTTACGTTGTGCAGTATAGGATTAAACATAACAAAATTGTATTTAAATGCAATTTTTAACAAGTTATCACATAAAGCTGCTTTACATGAGTATCTATGTTTTCTAATCTTTTATCTGTATGTAGTATCCAACTTGTTTTTTCTATCTCTATTTCTTTACCTTCCTCTCCTTTCTCCTTCCTTTCTCCTCAGATCTCCAGGAATCTAGGCAAGATATACAGTGAGATGATATTCGTCAACGGATTTGTGCACTGCGATCCTCACCCTGGCAACGTGCTGGTGCGAAAGAGTCCTGAAAGCAATAAGACTGAAATTGTGTTACTCGATCACGGCCTGTATCAGGTAAGACATCGGCCGAGGCCTCCACATACTCGACATAGAAGCAAATTCATCACATATTACACCCCATTATTCACCCGCTGGCACCCAGGTCAGCTGCGCATTCAGGCCTGTATGTGCCTCAGCAGACTAAAAGCATTCCATTTAAGTGGCCCTGAAGCTCCAGTGTGTTTTAAGAAGTGCACATTTCCACCTCTCTCTTACTACATGCAGATATGCAAACACGCTGATATACGCTCTCCTGCAGTTCACTGAACTTGTGTGGCGGCTCTAAATCTATGGAGATAATGTGGTGGTAAATACAATAAAGCTGTTCTAGCAATGACATTTGGTTACTTTCTTGATCCAAAATGCTAATTCATGGCATGTCATGTTAAGTTTGCTGAAAGCCATGGGTTGTGTCTGTGTTGATTAATTAGAGTGGATAAATGGTGTAGTCCTAGTGGTATTCCAGTGAATTCTGTTTGTCTCAGTGAGGGATTTGTTGGCCTTTAATTTAACCCGAAGCTGTTAATGAGGCCCACAAGATTTCATATTAGTAACTATCAAGTAATCTCATCTGTCTTTCTGTAATACTAACATCACGAAACAAGTTTCCACAAAGGCTCCATTTACTCATCTGTCTAAGACTTATGATAGCTCATAATATTTGGATTATTAATTAAACACAATATTGGTCTATGGTGACGTTTGGTGACCATTCATAAGTACACCAGTAAGAAAACACTTTTATTCAGCAAGGATGCATTAAATTGATCAAAACTGACAGTAAGGACTTGCTTATAAATAAATGCTGTTCTTTTAAACTTTCTATTCCTCAAAGATCCTAAAAAAAGTATTGTTTTCACAAATATATGCAGTAATATTTTCAAAATAAATAATAACAAATGATTCCAGAGCATCAAGACAGCATATTAGAATGCGAGACTTGTGAAAGATAATGGCAGCTGTAAATATTAAAATAGAAAATAGCTATATAATATTTCACAATTTTGACTATTTTTTAATCAAATAAATGTATTGATAATTATTAAAAGCCTTCTTAACGGGTGTAAATGTGATTTGTGTGGGGTTATCAAAATATTGCTCTGTTTGTTTGAACAAATTTATTAATTTTACTATATTTGAGGCAGAGATATCTTCTGGAATTTTATGATTTAGTTTTGTTACTAACATACTTCAAAATTTCCTTTATTTTGTTCTATGGGAGAAAACAACTGTAAATGTGAGTAAATGATGAGACATTTACTTTTGTGCATTTGTTCAGAGGCCACAAAACACAAACTGATCAAGTTGTGTCTCTGTCCAAGGTGCTGAACCAGGACTTCAGGCTGGACTACTGCAGACTGTGGCAGAGTTTGATAAAGGGAGATTTGAAAGGCATCGAGCGTTACAGCAGGCGTCTGGGCGCAGGGGATCTCTATCCTCTGTTCGCTTGTGTCCTCACGGCCCGCTCCTGGACGTCAGTAAATGCTGGCATCAGCCAGACACCTGTCACTCAGACTGAGGTAATCCATAAGCATAGCTGATACAGTTTTGTTTAGCATATATTAGAGTATTTTGACCAGGTCTGCGATATACACTATCAATATGTACTTTTGACACACCTACTGTTTTCCATATAAAATAACACTAATTTTATGTAGTAAACCAAAGTAACCATCTTTTTAAACAATTCAAACCAGTTATACATGGGCACAATATACATTTGTCTATAAAACTAATCTGAAGCACTTAAGTTTAATACTTGAACTTGAGATGTTTTTTTAAGATCACGATAAACAAACGTTTGTCCATTCTTTGGACTGGTAGTGTATGATTTTTAATACTTTATTATTTTTTATTTAATTTTTTTAATTGCCAGAACCAAGCCAAACAGTTGCTGCTTGTTGTAGTGGTAACTTAGCAATAGACTTTAATTAGGTTAGATGCCATGCTGAATTTAGCACAGATGAAAACAAGGCTGTGGTTTTTCTGTGTACAGTGGCGTTCTCTGTATAAACAGGGTTCTTACTAAATTTCCTTCACAAACTGAACGCCTTAAATGCCTTAAATAAGAGCTTAAATTCATAAACCATGCCCTTAAATGTTGCAGCCAGTACAAAAACTGAATATATTCATCAGCACTTTTGTTTTCCCATCAATAAATATACAAATCCTTAAATCAAGATACATTTACTTAAACGAATCAGTTAAAGGGGTATGAAAACTTGTTTTCCCCGTTTTTGTTTTAATCTTAAATTTCATTGTGTCAGTTGTTAAAAGTACTGTATGTAAATATTTGCCTTGGGAAACCCAGTAAAAGTTATTCCTCTATTTTAGTGGTTGGTATAAAAAAAAAAAAAAAGTTTATTCTTAAAATTAATTACAAGGCAATGTATATCAGTTGAAAGGTATATTTTAAAATTTCAAAGTACTCCTAATACAACTCATTGTTTGCTTCCTAGACATTTGCATTTAGAGATCTTAATGACTTTCATTTAATTCTTACATTTTCTTAATTTTGTCTTAAAGTCCTCAGGTTTCCTTCATAAACCAGCAGGAACCCTCCTACTGTAGATGATATAATTGTCAGAACTTTCAAAACTAAATAGAATTTTTGTTTTTGAAAGTGTTTTTATTCTCCAAGAAGATTTTTGTCAGCTGAACAATCATTTTTTTTGTTAAACAGCAATGTAACCCATTGAACGCTCTGTACTTCCCTAACAGCCTCGTTTTCTGTCAGAAACGATCTATACCAGGGAGTGGTACATAAGACACCTTCTGCAGGCAGTATTGAAAAAACATTAGGAAGTTTTGTTTAATTGTTTGTGGTGGCAAAGGGCCACAATAACACCTGTTTAACCACATTTCTGAACAAGGTTCACCTGTCCTCTCATTAAAACTGCATAACTGACTGTCCAGGTGGCTGGCCTGGTGGCCCCGTGGCCAGAGGAGTGCTGTTGGGTTAGTGTGATGGTGGTAGAGGGTTTCTGAAGGCCAGGCCTGGCCGGAGCTGCCCTCTGTGGGGGACGTTTGGCCATCTGGAGGGTGTCAGGGACATTTATTTATACTTTTATTGCGTAACCTTTTACGGGACGTAAAACAGAGTTTGGGCTATACAAGCAAATTATATCAGAGCATCTGAGCAGTCTTCACAAGCACACTATTTTATATTATATCACATTAATATTATCCTAATGTATAAGGTATAATTGAATATTAAGCTTTCAGCATTGTTGATGAGTA
Source organism: Enteromius radiatus (assembly GCA_032357445.1). Lineage (NCBI taxonomy): Eukaryota > Metazoa > Chordata > Actinopteri > Cypriniformes > Cyprinidae > Enteromius > Enteromius radiatus. The sequence continues at coordinate 4,547,900 of JAUCMS010000031.1, read as the reverse complement.
GGCATATTAGAATGAAAGTATTTAGTATTTCATATAGACTTGCATATAAATTTATAATAAAACTTAGTTCGTTGACTGCATAAACATTATGTAAATAATAAAGAACTATTTTTCTTTCTGTAGTACTAAATATTAATAACATGTTATTTCTTAGATTGCATTCATTATGTAAAGTTTAAATCATAGTATAAAATATTTATATAAAGTACTGAATACTTTAAGATGCATAGCCGCCTCGAAGTAAACCATTCAAATTATATTCATTTATTTAAAGTTTTGTTTTTGAAAATTGTATTACTGTATATTAAAATATATATAAATCTCAAAATGTGTAATGATGAAATAATCATTCTGAATACGTTTGTGAAGCTGAATTTATTTTGCTCCATTTAATTAGACAAAACCAAACAGGATACAGTATCAGACTTTGACTCCGTCAGATATACTCAACTATTAGCTGATTTGCTGCTGACTTGTTTTCAGATCCCCATCAGTTTCAGAGGCGTTCCACTTAGGCCTATTTAGTCAGTCATCTCAGCGTGTGAGTGCACTTTCCTGCAGGTGGCTTTTCTTTGTAGATTAATTACCCAGAAGCCTTTGCGAGGGTAATTATGGCCCGGTCCATGGCCACTTGTGTTGGGTGTGCTTTTTTAGCGGGGTGTAGTACCTCTTCCCTTCTCTCTACCCCTCTGAATGTGTCTGATTCTCCAAGCCAGGCAAAAGTCTCAGCAGCCGTTCCTCCCCCCCCCCAACATCATCAAATTACCAGGATGTTTTGAAGTAGTCTGGTCTGCCGTAATTACAGGCAGTTATAAAGGCGGATTTCACATGTACAGCTGTGGCATTTGGAGAAAGGGAGGCTGTCTCATCTGCATAAGAATGGAGAGATAAGAACATATTGTATTGCCAGCACAAAATAATGGGAGTTAAAAACTACAACAACAGAGCTTCGTGCTTTATGTTCCAGAAGATAAGACAAAGAATTCATGTGCTTGAGAATATACTTTGTGCAGGGGTTTTATTGATAATTCAGACTCTAGCGAAATCACCACCATTTGTCAAGTTGACACTTAATATTTCATGTAGAAATTAACATACAGTAAAAATATATATTGTACACCGCCCTTCAAAAGTCTGGGATCAGTAAGATTTTTTTATTTATATATAATTCATTGACATTTACTATTTCAATTAAATGTTGTTCATTGTGCTAATAATTTCTAGAATTATAAATTGAATTATGAGCACTTATGATTTCTGAATTGTCATGTGATACTGAAGACTGGAGTAATGATGCTGAAAATTCAGATTTGTCATCTCAGGAATAAATTATATGTTAAAATATAATCAAATATAAAACTTAATTTGGAATGATAATAATTTCACACGTTTGTATTTATTGTATTTTGATAAATAGTGTCTTGGTAAGACTTCTTTTAAAAATATTAAAACTAAAAAGTCTTACTGTTAAATTGTAATGTAGTTATTCATTAGGCAGAATCTTACATCCAGAACAAATTTTGATCGGTTTTCCATGAGAATCAAAAGCAACCATTCTAAAAGTTGCGGGAATGTTGATTTAGTACTATATTATACAACATTTCTGCCATCTGCCATCTTTACTTTTCTTTTTAATTGTTAATTAGATCTGTAGTGCTAGATGCTGGACTGTATTTCCCAGCATGCATCATAGCATGAATAAATCATGCAGATTTACTAATTCAGTGTTTTTCCACTTGTGTTGTTCGTTAAGTGTCATGTGGTGACAACATAGCATGCATTTCTTCTCTTAATAATGTGTTTTTGAGTGTTACCATTGTTGTGGAATATAACCAATCTAAAGCAATGCTCAAGAACATATTTATGGTAGTGGGTTATTGAGTCTTGGAGAGCTGTCCGCATGGCTCACCTCACAGGTCAGAGTGAGCAGATGCAAACACACTTGCCTCATCTGACCCCACACTCTGTTTCCATCCGCTGACTGCATCTCCACTGCTTCCACAGGGTTATTTGGTAATACCTTATGTCTTTGTATTGTGTAGATGGTGCAAAAAAAAAGTTTTTCACTTTATTATATGACGTGCAGTAGTTAAACCTAAAAGATTGATGACAAGAAGAAAACTGAGTTGATTCTGAACAGTGTGTATAATATAGACATTTGCTAATTATGCTTCCTTTGTCAATTTTTTGCAGTGTTTTTCTTACATTTTCTACTGTATTAGATGAGGTTAAAATAGTCTGTGATGATCTATTGTATGTATAGGATGAATCATGCTTGACTCCAAGCCTTCATGTCGTCACTGGCCCACACACTTTCTAAAAAGTTTTCCTTGTTCCATATTTGTGTTATTTTACTTTTGCTGTTGTCCTAGGTCATTACCAGTTGTTTAGAAGAAATATGTACTATATTGGGGTTTAATGAGTTATCTTTGTCATCAATGCAATGTTTCATTCACATTTATGCCTTTAGGGTTGCCGTGATCAAGTAAGACATGATCCTGGATCAACATTACTGTCCAAAAATATAAACTTATCCCAATCCCTAACCCTACCCAAAATGTATTCCTAAAATCAGTGGTAAAAGATGGCTGTTAGTCAAGAGTGTAGAAGCCTCTAACCCTGATCATAAGCCTAAAACAGATATTTCCAGAAAAATGATCGCTCAGATCTGATTGGTTGATTGGAATCTTGTACTTGGTGAAATCACACTCACCGTGCATTTAGCGAGGAGTGTTGATATGGTGTCTTACTGTATGTGATGATGTTAGCCAATCATAACAGTGACTGATTCCTGAGAAACCTTGAAGGACACACCCCTTAAAACCAGCTTGTTTCTGAGAAAAGTTCAGAAATAATAATTTGTATTTTTTTTTTTTTTGCAAAAAACATTATTAACATTAAAAGTAAATCTTAAAGACCACATTAAAATAATAAAAACAAATCTATATTAAGACCTCTTTACCCTATTGGTAGTTTATTAATACTTGTAAAGCACACATTCTGCATGACCATATTCCCCAATCATCTCTAATTCTATCAAATGCCTAAACTTTACAACTACCTTACAGTAAATTAAGCAGCAAATTGGGACTTTATTGATGTTAAAGTGAATGGTGTTTGTTAAAGGTGAGAATTGGACCTTACACATAAGAGAATAAATTCTAGTGTGCTTGCAGATTGTTTTTTTGCGGAGACTGTAATCTTTTTTTTGCAGAGCTGGACAGCAAGTCAGTATGCTGGTTTAGTTACAGTAGAGTTAGTTTAGAGTTAGAAAAACAGAACAAGCCTTCTTCGATTTCTTGCAGTAGTTGTTTTTGTGAGACAGAAGGAATTGTAATAGGACTAATTTACTACATTTCAGCATAGAATTTCTGTTTTGAGCGCTTGTACTGGTGTTGATTGACGTGAAGGTGACACATTATTAGTTTTAGCAAGGTGGATATTTTTGCACTCCACAAATGTCTAGAAATGCTAAACATGTAAGATACAAAATAAATTATAATCTTGACTTGTTGTATTATTTGACCATGTGCGTTTGACCCTATTTAATTTCTTGCTTCAGTTATCATTTTTCTCAGAATTCTTATTGGGCAGGTGTTGCAGAAGTAGAGCAGAAGCTTTTCTTAGGAAGAGATTCAATAATATATGGTTGTGTGTGCACACTTATTTTGTTATACTTGTGACAGTATTTCTGAAAATGAAACGCACTGGGAAACATTTTAAGATGTAATTTGCAACAACCAGAAGTTGTTTTTTTTTAATGAGAATTGGCAACATAATGCATCTAAGCAAAGTTTTATGATCTAATTTGATAAAACTTCAGTGTTGCTTTTGCATACTTTTGCATACTTACAGTATAAAGTCTGAAGGCTTTAATCCCAATATTCATTGACACATTTTTCATTTTTGGATTAATTATTCTGGTTGTAGAGGTGTAATTTAATTAACAGTGAAAGTCAATGAGAAATCCTTGTATAAGTGCATATGTTTGTGTGAGAGCTGGTGTTTGTTTAAGTAACGGTGATTTGAGCTCTCTCATTGTGTGATTGAGATCACAGGTGCCCTCCTGACCGGCTGAAGGGCTCTCAGTATCTAAACACTCTGTGTCCAGTGCGGTGCGTTTCCTATTCACAGCCAGCCGGCTTTGTACAGGACTATCAATATTAATGCAGTCGTCTCAACAGAAAGCAGCGGTAGCATCAGAGAAGCTCCTCTCTGTCATTCTAACACTGAATAGAGATGCACTTGCATTAAATCTCCAATCAGCATTCAGCTTTACACATGGCCATTAAATGCTGAAATAATAATGAATAGTTTTTTGCTTAAGAATCCAGCTTTTTGTGAGTTAATCAAATGCATTGCTTTGATGCATGCATGTTTTGTGTGTGACCTTTTTATTACAATTCTCTATTCAGCTCTAATTCATTTTGACAAATTAGATTTGATGTGCTTCAGCATGTTTTAAAAAACAGAGAATATTTTTTAAATTATATTTTTTATTTGTGTTATATTTTATACTATTCTGTAGCCTAATACATTTATTATTAATACTATTATTGTTGCTATTACTGTTATATGCTGTTGTATATAGATAGCTTTTTAATTTTGGTATCATGAGAAACTTCAATTCAATTAAGTATGTCCAGACTTTTGTTTATCTAACCACAATATTAGATCAATATCAAAAACCACTACTTCTGTTGTTCAGCTTTTGTTGTTTGCCTCTCAACAGCAACATTCATTCCAATAGTCCACATGAAAAGAAAACGCGCACACACAAACTCAACTGGAGCTACAGGTTTCTGTATTTGAAGTGCAGTAAAGGCAAAACCACTCAAACATTTTGATAAACACACACCATTAGTGTTGCAAGTGAAGTGGGAGTGCTGGTCAATATGGGCCTGCCCCCTCATTAGAGAACACGCACTCTTCGTCTGCCAGACCTCCACAGATAAAAGGCCTTCTCTCTCTCTTTCTCTCCATCAGCCTCTCGTATGTCTGCCTCAGCAATTACCTGCTACCCAGCACTGCTACTGCCCACAGAAACCACAGCCCTATTAACTACACACATTTTTTATTTCAGCATGTTGTACCTACAGTATACTGTTATCCATTCACTGCTCTTTATTTGACTTTCTGCAGTCCTTGTTTATATATGTACCTTTTAGCTTTTGTACCTCAAGGTACAACAGCTACAGTGTTACCTTTACACCTTTTTTCTGAGTGGTTTTTAATATTAATCTAATATTTTTATTAGTGCTGGGCAATGATTAATCGCGATTAATCGCATCCAAAATAAAAGTTTTTCTTTACATAATATA
>JAUCMS010000031.1:4524024-4542527 GCA_032357445.1 Enteromius radiatus | reverse complement strand
CATATATTATGTAAAGAAAAACTTTTATTTTGGTTGCGATTAATCGCGATTAATCATTGCCCAGCACTAATTTTTATTATAAAAACCAAAATGTATGGGCAGATTTGACTTATACGTATTAGATTCTTGAAATTAGTGTTGGTGATGAATATACTGTAAATTGTTCCTGTATGTGAATTTATTTACAAAACTAAAAAGCTAAGTTTTTATATAGTAAAATATTTCTTTATTTCAATTATATTGTATTATGATTAATTTCATATTCAAATTTCATATTCTTCATTGACAACATGAAAGGCTTCTAAAATATAAACACTGTCTGATGTATGGACAACTTTAAAGGTGTACAGATTTAGAAATGATCTATGTTTGTTCCTAGAGTATACATTTTTTTAGAGTTTATATTATTTGAAATAAGTCAAATAAAATGCCTACTAAAACATTGCATTTATTGCAATTAATTTCTTAATTGTATTCTTAAATGAACCAGTCATAAGGGTCCAATTTTTTGTCCATTTTCAGATTCAGCTAGACCGTGTCTGACATCACATGCTGAAACTATACTTTAAATGCAATTGCCTAAAAATACTGGGATCATGTTCATATATGACACCGACATGCATTTTTCAATGTCTTTCTTTTCATATTTTTTTTTTACTTGTTGTGTCTAATTACATGCCTGATTAGACGGAACATAATCATATTTGGGACCGCAGTCAAACCAGAGTTTCTCTCGGATGGCAGAACGACTTGGCTACAAAATATGCTCTAAATCCTAATCTTGCAATCCACCGAACGGAACTGTATTCCATTTTGTTTGTTTTGCCGTGAAACTGGAACAAACATCAAGAACATTAGTGCTGAAATTGAAATGAATGCAATTTACATTCATTGTGCTGGTAAAATGCTCGCTTTGTGGATGAATTGAGAGCTGCAATCATTTCTGGAGAAAGGGGCGAAGAGACGGCAGAGATTGGGAGGAAGTGAGAGCTAGAGACATAACCTGTCTGTAGATCATAGATATGGGCTGAATAGAGCCGTAGGGATGATTGAGAGGGAGTGAAGGAGTTTAAAAAAAAAAGGTTATAGCCAGAGGAAAACGATACTCCACAAAAACATCAAGATCTCTTAAACCTAGACGATCAATACCATCCAAAATACGAGAGTGTAAGGACTTTTTATATAGATGAAGCATTTGTCTGTACGTAAACATAAAGCTTATCGCTTGAATGTAGTCGGGGTGACCTACGGTTTTGCTTAGTGAGGTGAAACAAAGAAAATCTCCTTTCAATTGATCTCCTCAGGCGGATGGAGAGAGGCCTCCTCTGCAAACTCCTCCGTCTCCAGAGGTTTCTCCTCAGCCCTAATCAAAGTTTTTTTGTTGGCTTTGAGTCCGTTATCTGAAATTGGGTTTATGCTAAAACGGAAAGGTAACTACTGAGCTTTGATCCAGAGAATGCTAAGTGAAAACAAAGAGCCAGAGGGCATCTAAAGCAGTGAATGTGAGTGTGCTACCTGTCTGCTTGGCATTACTCTGCTTGTCTGTCTGCATAACTCTAAAGACTCGAAAGTTTATTTTTATCGTATATTTTGATTGTTAGCTATATTTACACTTTTTATAGTAATATTAACATAATCACTTTCCTAATATCCAAGACACAAATTGGATTCTATTTTCAGTCTTTTTGTAGAATGAGCGATGAGTTCTACAGTACGTGATGGAAAATGACAAAGCTGACCCTCTCAGATGTTGCTGAGAACATGGAATTGAACATAATAGCTTTGCCCTTTAAACTTCTCAGAAACGATATGACTATAGTTCCGAGAGCACCACATGGTTCATCCGGTATGTGCTAAAGTCTTTGTCTTTTCTGACGTTCTTTTTCCATCTTTAAATTGATAGTTTTGTCTGACTGTTTTTCAGTCCTTGACGGGAAAGAAAAGCACAATTTTTTAAAATGCTGTTTCCTTGAGGTTTTAGTGTGTGACTGAATCTATAGAGCTCTGAAATGTGAAGGGTTAGGGAAATGAGCTTTATACATGCGTAACTATCAATCAAAAGAATTGTTAAAACTTTTAATAAATTGTATATATATATTTTGCTTTAAGAAAAGCACATTTTTAAGTTTAAACTAAAATTGTATTTGTTTGTGTGTGTGTGTGTGTGTGTATATACATACAGTATATGTATATGTATGATAACACTTTAGATTAGGTAGCACTTGTTAACTATTAACTATGATTTTTTCCTCAAATTTTTAATTTGTTTATTAATTTTGGTTATTAATAGTTAGTAAGCTACTCATTAAGTTTAGGTATTAAGTAGGATTGTGGATGTAGGATAAGGTCCTATAGAAAAAGGCATATGTGTTTAATTAGCAATTAGCAAATATTTTAGTGTTATGCATGCCAGTATGCAACTAATAGATATAACTGTAAAATAAGTGTTACCATATATATATATATATATATATATATATATATTAGTGCTGTCAAATGGTTAATTGCAATTAATTGCATCCAAAATAAAAGTTTTTTATATTTATGTATATATAAATACAGAAACATAGAGTATTTTGAATTGTAAATTCATATTCATATAATTGTTATATATAAATATTTTAATATATATGCAGATATAACATTCACAAAATGTTTATTTTGAATGCCATTAATCGTGATTAATCATTTGACAGCACTAATATATATATATATAAAAATGTCAAAATGTCAATGAAGATACAGTTTTCTTGTTATTTGTGTGTTAAGTGTTTTTTCCTACATTTTTGCTGTCACACCATAAGCTTTTTGTCAGCTACCCATATTATATATATTTATATAAACACATACATATGCTATTTAATGTACACTGTAAACCCAGATGTGCTAAAACAGTAGCTAACTCAAAACTCATCTGTTTAGCTGTGTATTCACTGAATGAGCACTGTGCTTCATCCGAAACGAATCTTAAACCTATTTTAGATCAATTTTTAAATAATCTTAAAATCATTTTAATCAATCAGTTTTTCTTTTTTTTAATCACTGTTTTTATGATTGTTCTATTTCCTTTTTTGTTATTATTGTTTTATTATTGCTTTTATGATTATTCTACTCATTTTTATGTAAAGCACCTTGAATTACCTCTGTGTATGAAATGTGCTATATAAATAAACTTGCCTTGCCTTGCCTTACATTAAAGTTTTATTTATTTAATTTTTTTTTTATAAGTGAGGCAAATTCCCCTCACTTAAAGTCCTTAAAGGCCTATATAAAGGCCTATATGTGAATAATGAATTGTGGTAGCAGGACGAATAGCCTCCCTCCTGTGTAATTGCCTTTGTGTTGTTCCCATGGGAGAGCTTTTTTGGCTGTTCATAGCGCTGTCCTCGCTGATCAGCCCCTTGTCTCATAATGTCTGCCCCGCAGCGGCATATGGTTGAGGGAGAGACTGTTTGACCTGTCTGCTATATAAACCTATATGCTAGTATGTCCAGGTCTCCTGTGGTCAGCAGTTTTTTTTCTGTCTATCATAGAAGAGCAGATTCAGAGTTAGCAGAAGGGTGAGTTTTGAAAGTCTATCCCTACATGGCTTCACACCTGTCAGTCTCACCTTTTTTTATTTTTTATTTTTTACAGCTTTAGAGAAAGAGTGGAGAAAATAACAAAACAAACAAAAACCCTGAGTGTGTTTGTTTCAGTCTGGACCTCTGTTTCTGAAGTACCCTTCAGTACCTAATGTTGAGCCTCAGGCTTTGTGACAGGGGCACACACTCAGCTAAAAGAAAGAACTTAAGCTCTCCACTGAGTGGCTCTGGCCTTTTTATTTGGCAGACAGCTGTAGAAAGTTGGGTTGTCCTGGTGTGGCTTACTGTCAGAAAGCTGAGTTCTAAATAGTCCAGCGAGCTTGCATTTAAGCAGTTAAATCAATTTCTGATGTGTAAAGAATTTAATAGTTACTGTCCCAACCTCCCTTCATGTAAGCGGTCTCATAAATCTTGACTACTACTAACCCCGCTGACGTTATTAACAACCCAAGCTCTCGTAAACATGCATTAAATGCACCGTGTTTGCTTGCGTTCTCAGCGGATGAGTAAAGACGTGACATTTTAATTCCGTTTACAGTAGATGTTTCTTCTTTGGTCTGTGCAGTCGGATGGTCACAATAAAATCGAATCATAACTCAGACATTTTCCATAGCTTTTCTAGGTATTAATGCTTGAAAGGTCTCAGGCACATTGTCTCAATGTGGAACAAATTCACTTCAAGGTTTGTTGGTTTAGCCTCAGGTTAGCTTTTGTTTTGATACTCTTTTTCATAAAAGTCAACAGTGTCTGTTTGCACTTATCAGCATTTGGCCAAAAGAAACTAGTGTCACATTTGCCAAGTCAGCATGGTATTTATTATACCTCTAGGCCAGTGCTTCCACCTCGTCTCTCTTCAAACTTTCAAGTAATTTCATATTTTTTTTGTCAATCCTGTAAAGCATTCAGACACAATTACTACTTCACAAATTACATTACATTGTGTTGTTTCTGCCTCATCCAGTTTTTTAGTAGATGTTAGTGACCCAGTGTTTGTGCAGTTTTGCGTTTAGAAATGTCATTAAAGGGATAGTTCACCCCAAAATGAAAATTCTGTCGTTAATTACTCACCCTCATGTCGTTCCAAATGTAGCGTCACAAGAGAAAAAAGTCAAGCCACTGATGTCACATGGACTGTTTTACCGATGTATGTACTAACGTTACATTTCTGGACAATTTCAGTTGTGTTGCTGACTATGAAGGGTCAGATAGCTCTCCAATTCTTATAAAAATATCTTAATCGAAGATGAACAAAGGTCTTACAGGGGTGGAACAACAAGAGGTTGACAGAATTTTCATTTTGGGGTGAACATTAAGCATTCACATTTTTATAAATCTCTGAAAGTTAATTGCACTATGCAATTCAAGTTTGTTTGTTTTTTTTGTATGTGGTACATTTGTTACTTCTTTACAAGAAACAGTTCTGGTACTATGTTGATTTGGTTAATGTATGTGCATTAGTGTGTAAAACATTTACAAACTTTTCCAAAGTATTCAATTTTCCAATTTTTTGCCATTATTTTAGTTTATTTCTCTTTTAAATATCAAGATCAAGTCTGAATAGTCTTATTGCAATATTGACTGATAGAAATGCATTGTTTTAAAATCTTTCTGTTCATGTTTCTTGCTTATTTGAGCCACATATTGGTCTTTGCTCAGATCAGAAGGAGGCTTCCCCTACGTTTCTCCAAATCTCCCAATGGCCCTCCATTTGCTTGATCAGATTGACCCATTTCCTCAGTGCCTTGATATAGAAAGCTGCAGAGCTGAGAGCACTAAGCGGTTAATCCTTTTATGTAGTGATTTTGACTCCTCACGGGGATGAAATGGAATGTGTATTTGAAGCACTCGTGAATATGCAGAAGAACGGTCGCATTGTTATTTTAACGTCCTCTCCCTTATTTCCTCCTAGGGCAAGCTGTGAATTTTCCTTCATTAAGTATTCGACTGAGGGCTGACTATCAATCTCAATGCTCCTGAATGCTGACTGATTTCCGTTGGCCGGTTAGTTATGTGCAGTCCTGGGCCTTGTCTGGCTCTTCACCAAGATCCCCAGAGGGAGAGCCGCTAGGACATGACCATATTCTCAACTTCTGCTTGTACCGAGCAGGCAGAGATAGAGAGAGGCATGGCTAATCAGGACCGTCTCTCTCTCCAGCTTTCTGAGCTGGTAGCATGACACAGTCGGTCTGTCTCTGATTTTGTCCAATTCACGTCCACACAGAGCGATTGACCCTTTTACGCAGCACACTGCATCCACCCAAGAGTCATCAGGGGACAATGGTGCATGAACGGAGCAGCGGGGTGACTTACCTCATGATTACCCCTCGTCTTTAAAGTGGAGAGATGCCTTGTAGTTGAACTTTGAAGTGCAGACTAACTTCAAAAGCAGAAGGCAAGAGCAAAGAGATTGGGCCTGGCTGCTGAAAGGCAGAATGCGTCATCAAGCATGAAAAAAAAAAAAAGGAAAATAATAATGTCCAACATAACATTGAGTTACTCTTCAAGTAAATTAAAATAATAAAGTATTATTGCGCACCTTCACACATAACAGAATTACCAGGATTCTCACAGCCATGAAAGACCTGGAAATATGGGGAATTTTGTTTTTTTCAGGCCTGAAGAGGTTATGGAAATTTCCAGTTGCTTTTGTTTATAGTAAAAAATACTTGCTTGTAAGCCAGTATGTTAAACATAGATATGAAAAAATTAAGAAAATTACATTTCAAATTTGTGTGTGTGTGTGTGTGTATATATACAGTATATATATATATACTGCCCTCCAAAAAATTTGGAAACACCCCTGGCAAAGTGTGGTTTTTCAGCATAAATCCTTATTATTTTTTTGGTTCAAATACTGTACATTAAAGTACCTTGACATTATCATTGTAGACCAGCAGTAATTATTTTCATTTTGATTACACAATAAAGTTAATATATACATGTCAGAGTTACAGCTGCATGTCAGCTACTATGGGAGGAACTGGACCGTGAAGTGTCCAGCCAGTGTGAACCATCTTTGGGCAATCCTTCATGAGGCTTAGAGTAATATATCAAGTCAATGTTTGAATTAACTGACAGCTCGGATGACCAGATTCTGCAGTGCTGCAATAGCTGCTAATGGTGGATATTCTGATTAATCGAAAATCTAAGTATTTACTATGTATAAACTGTTTATGTAATAAAATACGTTTTTGTTGTCCTTTATCAGTGCAAAATTATCAGACATTAAAAAGGATTCATGCCAATATTGTCCACTTTTCTAGGGCATTTCCAAACTTTTGGAGGGCTGTGTGTGTGTGTGTATATATAATACATAGCTTTTTTATTATTTTCTTTTTCTTTTTTTTACATTTAGTCATTTAGCAAATCGACTTACAAATGAGGACAATAGAAGCAATCAAAACTAACAAAAGAGCAATAATATGTAAGTGCTGTGATAAGTTTTGTAGCAAGTGTTTTTTTTTAATTAATAATAAATTAAAATAGAAAGAAAATAGAGAATGCTAGTGTTAAAAGGTCTTTTTACATAAATAAAAACAGCTAAAAGAACAGAAAATGAACCACAAACACTAGTTTTAGTATTTTAGTTATTCTTTATTAATTCTTTAATATAAATATTTCTGTATGTAAAATGGGGGGAGAAAAAAGAGAAAAACACGACAAAGTACATAGAAAACTCTATGATATGGGCCTTACATTCGTCCCAAAGTGAGGGGTGGCAATCTCTTAGTGGGCTTTTAATCCGAACAGACTTAGTCCAGAGATGGGGAACATTGGAACAGGCCCATAGTGAGTCTTGGACTATAACCAGCTATGCTGCACCACAGGAAACAAAGCAGCGAGCCTGTCAACTTAGTCTTTCTTTAAAGAGAATGTGTGCACATGGATGGAGCGCATGTGTCACTGTCTTATCGTTGCCGCAAGTGGTGGGATATATATGCAGAGAGATGTGGGGGCATATGGGCTAGATGTTGGAGCAGTATCTCGAGGTCATAGACCCAAGTGTTCAGTGTCCTATTTTAATCCGAACCCCTCACTTCTGCTAGCTGCAGCTGCTGCTGGCGCCTGTAAATCCCACCCAAGCGATAGCAAACTTAAATCCACTTAATTTAGCACCTAATCCCCCCTCCTCCGACGAAATTTTAGAGATTGAGATTTAAGGATTAGCAGATAAATGGACAGGAAAATGGAGCTTGCACATGTTTTTCAAGCTCAAGTCATAGCACAGCAATCAGTTATTAAAATACTGTTGCTGCTGGAGTGCACTTGGATGACCAGACCTTTTTATCCTGCCAAGGAGCTAAAGTCAATTCTTGGAACTCTCTTTTGGGAAATTGTCTTTGAGTTGACTTCGCTTTTGTAACAGAACATGTATGGGATTTTGACACCCTGACCTGCTTTGCTGCTTACTTTAGGTGATTGCCAATGTGTGATGAAAATCCTTTCAGATGTTCGGACTAATGGCTGTGTATCTAGACTGTGGTTGGAAGGTTTGCACTTCATCACTCATTTCGATTTTCTAGAAAAGGATTTAACTTTTACGTCAGGCTTCCGTCTGAACTTAATCCAAAGATTGAATCACGTGACTTAATCTAAAAATGCTCAAGTTATTTTCTGAAAGAGGCTACATTATACTATTTCATAGCATTTTTTTCCCTTGATATCCACCTAATACATAAGTTTCTTATGCCCAAAGCAGTCTGAATCTACATTTGCATGACCAATATTAACTGTGTAATGTTCCTCTGGATATGAAAAACGTCTTTTATGATTAGCTAACATTCCAATGTTTTTGTTGCTGTTGTTTATCAGACCAGCAATGGTTGTGTTCATTAATGGTTGTGGTTTGTGCATTATACAGTGTTTAGCCGCTATTTAATCTACAGTGCAACAAGCACACGTTACATTCAAACATACATTCTAGGTAAATCTAAATCAAAACTTGCAGTTGTACAACTAGTTGTGCTTTGTGTCCTACAGTGTTGTCGCTTTCCTGTACTATATGCTTATGCTTTTGCAAGGACTAAATGAAGTTTGATTGCCTTAATCGAGGTTTGTGATTGTGATTCTAATCACTTAGTGTTCTGGATAGTGGAATTAATAGCTGTTAATGCAAATTACCGCTGTTGTCAAACCTCATCTGAACTAGATTTCACAGATCTTTTTAGTGAATCAAAAACTTACAATGTGTCCAGTTTGGTTCAATTCCCAAAGAAGTGATACTTATGAATCAGTTTGTTTGAGAGAATCAAAACCATACAGTGTGATAAGTGTATTCCAATTTCTGAAAATATGACCCCGAGTTGGTTCTTTTTAGTGTATCAAAACAACAGCACATACAATTTACTGTTATGTTGCACATACTGTAAGAGTCGGTTTGTCGTATGGCATTGTGTAGCTAAAAACAAATAAATGAAAAGTTTTCACAATATAGTCAGTAGTTAAGGCCAATTATTGTATTTCCTTTATATAATCAATACACATTTTGTACCTTATTTGGCTAAAAGGTACTACATTTATTAAATTATGATTTCCATTCCTAATAGGCTCATAAATAAATATGGACGTTCATATGTTTACTTGGTTTTCAGCTTTGATTCTATACTTGGTCTGGGTGGATTTTACTGGTGTTATCTTTCCTATAACATATCTAGATCATTCTGTTTTCATCTTGCTGGTACACATATTGCATGGCCACTGCCTCCATTATTCCAGAGACATTTGTTTGGCATTGAAGCCGCTCTACACCTTTCCTGGCTGTTGCAGCAGCTTGTTGTGGGCCCTGGGCTGCTGGGGGTCTTCATGGGTCTCTGCAGGCCCCAGACATGTCCCTTGGCTCCTGGCCCTCTCAGGATAGATTAGCCCTGGGGTAAAATAGAGCCAGACACAACCAGGTCGATGCCAACTTGGGAGCCATGCCCATGTGATACCATAAGGGGCTGCTTGCATGAACAATTGGATCTTAATGTAATACATTATCATTACAACTCTGGTTGGTTGTACCATAACATTGAGAGTTTTGCACTCTTGTAGTTGGTCCCTGATTCTGTCTACACTCTGTGAAGTGGGGTATTTCAGGACAGGACACGGGGTGTCTGAAATGTTCAGCCGAACCTACCTACTGTCACATTCACCTCGGCTGCTCTTCACACCACAGCCCAGCACAGCCGAGAGCAGAAAACACTTCAGTGCCATATGTAGTGTAACCCTATCATTTTGGTTTATAGAGACTTTAAACATGTTTCAAAAGAACATTATCTGGAACAACCCTGGGTTTCTTGTGGGCCGTTTAGTTGCTAGTCTAGATGTTTAACCACTAGACTGCTGATTTATACAACATCAGTGTCGATTTTTCCACATACGCTCTTGAAATTAAAGTGGGACATTATTGGAATTTAAATTAGTGGGCCTTTTAAAATGAAGTACATTTTGCATTGTGGGTAAATATAAATCAAAACGTGTAGTCATGCGGCTCTTTGTGCTTTGTGTCCTACAAAGTTGTCACTTTGTGGCACTTTTAGCCTTTGCAAGCACTAAATTATGTTTAATTGAGGTTTGTGATTGTGATTTAATTGTGAACTGAGATTTTAATCACTTGGTCTGCTGGTCAGAGGAATTAGTGGAATAAATGAAAAATGTAAAGTAAATGACAGCATACTGCTTAGTCAGAGACTGCACAGGCATAAAGATCTGCTTACAGCCTGGACTTGAATGTGGCTACTGTTGACATCTTGTGGAATCTTATTTTTCCAGTTAGGCAGGGGTAGGAAGGGAGGTCTTCATGCCTGATTACTAATAAAAATTTGCCGGGAGTATCAACTCAGGGGGCTGATGTTGCTGAAGTGACAGAGCCAAAATAGCTAATCTTCACAGTCGCAGTTTCAAGCACTTAGTTTCTCAGTTGTCTGTGAAATAAGCTACTCCATTTCCCTGCACCCTGCTCTCTCTCTCTCTCTCTCACACGCACACACTAACACACTCTTCCCTGCACTTTGCCCCCCCCCCCCCCCCAATATTTTAATAACTTATTTAGGTGGACGTGCCTTTAGAAAAGCAAGCCTAGAGATCATCTCTTTTGTAGTCTACTTAAAAGACTAGCCTCAAAATTAAATAGTTTCATTATTTATTTAAATTTCATTATAAACCTGTATGAATGACTTTTATCAAGCGTTATTTTTACTGGTCGTTCTGTTCAATATGATCAAAATAATATACTCTTAAAATAGTGTAACCTTCTAACAGCACTGTTTTGTTTTACCTCCCAGGATGTGGAGATCCGAACGAATGCAGCTCTGTACCTCCCTCAGATCAGCGAGCTGCTGAACCGGGTTCCCCGACAGATGCTGCTGCTTCTGAAAACCAACGACCTGCTGAGAGGCATCGAGACTACCCTGCAGACCAGAGCCAGCTCCAGCTCCTTCATCAATATGTCCCGCTGCTGTACTCGTGCCATTGCCAGGTAAGACATCAGCGATAGCAAAGTAGTTGCCATTTTATTTCTCAATATGAGGTATAGTCTTTTACCCAGATTAGCTTATTAGAATGATTTATGAAGACGCTGTAATGATGCTGAAAACTTAGTTTTGACATCTTAAACATCTGGTTATTTATATTATATTTTATATCTGGTTATCATAATAAAAATTATTATAAAATGCAGTAAAAAGTTACTGTTTATATCCCACTTTCAGAATCTGCAAAATGTTAATTATTTAACCAAAATAATAGGGATCATACAAAATGCATGTTGTTGTTTATTTAATACTGACCTGAGTAATTTTCTGAAGAACAATGAACTCATGAACAACTATTGCTTAAAAAAGAAAAAGCTATGGACCATCCAGCTAACAACACAGTATTAAGAATCAAGAGATGTAAAGTTTTGAATTGGGGTCATTTATATAAATTCAACTATTATTATTTATTTATTTATTTTTACCATTTATGTGAAATATCTGATTCGGGATAGTGCTAAAACAGTAACATGCGTTTTGTATGATCTTTTTTTTGTAAAATAATTACATTTTGGAGCCTTTGAAAGGGTTTAGAAACTTTTGACCTCAACTTTATATATATATATATATATATATATATATATGTATATATATTTACAGTCATGGCCAAAAATATTGGCACCCTTGGTAAATATAATCAATGAAGGCTGTGAAAATTAATCTGCATTGTTAATCCTTTTGATGTTTCATTTCACAAAAATATTAGCTTTCATTGGGTAATAAGAATTTAAAATGGAGGGGGGGGGGGATTATTATGAAATGTTTATCTTAAATACACGTTGGACACAATTATTGGCACCCCTAGACATTCTTAGGAGTAGAATTTCTCTAAAGTATGTCCTCCATTCATATTCACCATTTTGAGCACTCCAGGGTGATTATGAATATGAAATTATTCAGACATGGCTTCCTGTTTCACAGAAATATACATAAGAGGGAAAACAAAGCCCAAATTCCCTTAAAGGGGATGCAATTTCCTTTCTCTTTGGAGTGTTACAAAGTTGCAAAGACATATTCTTTTATAAAAGTTATGAGATATATATGTGTGTGTGTATTAGTGCTGTCAAATTATTAATTGCGATCAATCGCATCCAACACAAATGTTTTTGTTTACATAATATATGTATGTGTACTGCGTATATTCATTATGTATATATAAATACACCCACGTGCATTTATTGTTATTTATAATATAAATTCTATGAATATAACCGTAGCCATGCAAATACAGTACATCCCTTTCTTTTAAATCTCTTCTCTACAATAGTAAGGTTCTGCCGTATTCAGTGCCACATTACTTTGAATAGTCACAAGGTTAAAGTTTCAACAGCCGAACAAACCAGTTCCCACACATTAGGAGTATGTCTCCTCTTAAACGCCTCATTCTGTGTTCAGTGGGCTCTCATTGGCTCATCTCTACGTGTCTGCTGTGGAGCTCAAGTCCCTGATGTTATCTCAGTGCTCAAAGACAGTGTCATCTCTCTCACACCAGTAACCCACAGACACTATCCCACGCGCCACAGGAACTCTCGTTCATTTAAGCAGACTCGGTGGGATCTCACAGAGCATTTACATGCACTCAGACACACAGCCCCTCAGTCCAACCCCCCCCCCCCACTGAAATGAATGCCACTATATTGTACTACATTGTACTTTCCACAGCAGTGAGCAGTGATCATATTGATTTATTCTCACCATTCTAATGAAGAACACGATGATTGGAGGAGAAAATCGTTGGGATTTGAAGGAGGGCTCCTGACAGTTGTCAGTGCAGAGACGCTCACGTATGCTCGTAAAGGATTTCAGCGCGATACAGAAAGAAAGAAGCACCCAGACATGAAACTCAATGTCGTCTGCCTCAGCGCCTCTTTATTAAAACCAAATGGCAGCAAAGTGCGGAATGCAGAATCTAAAATCCATTACCAATTTCTGTGCTCACAGAAACAGCAGAAAGAGAAAAAGACAGACCTAGAGAAGGAACCGGACCATCACACACTGATTCAGTTTGATGTGAGCTGAAATGTTTGCAGTATCATCTATTATGGCGAGTTAGGTTTTTAAAGTACAAGCTGCAGGAATAGTTCATCCAAAAATGAAAATTCTGCCATCATTTATTCACCCTCAGACCTGTAAGGCTTTCTTTTTTATTTGTGCATCACAAAAGCAGACAATTGCTATGCAAGACATACAACAAAAACACCAAAAAGCCTCACTTAAAAAATAAAAAAAGCACAATAAAACTTCATAAAGTTCAGAGCCTTTAGACTTCATACAACTGATCTGAAGAAAAAAACTTGCATCTGTGTGCCTGCATGCAGAATAAAAAAAAAATGCATGCTAAAAATCTATTAGATGCCTATAATCTATTTTTATGGTGTTTTAATCAGAGTTACAACTGTCTATAAAAAACTTAAACCTTAGGGCTTTTGTGTGTTGCTGATAAAATTAACAGCATACTTGTTTGGAACGATATGAAGGTGACAGAGTTTTCATTTTTAAATGAACCACTTCTTTAAAGAACAGAAACACTGGTCTTATTCATTCTTTGTAGTCTACACAACCCACTCACTTTTCTTTGAAACAGACACTCTGTGAAACAACATCATGAAGAAATTAGGTTATTCTTCTTAGAATCTCCATGAAAGCAAAGTTACATTAGCATTCATTCTGTAGCCTCACACTGTTAAGTATTGTTTTCAGCCTCACTGTACAAGTGACTAATGCAATGCAAGAAACGAGGAGGACTGCAGGTGCATGCTGGGTTCACTCTTTCTGTCATTCTCTGTCTGCTGGCAGGGACAGACATACTGAAAGGCCTCTCGCTGAGCTGGCTTAATAATTCATCTCCCGCTCAGCTGTGACAACATCCACTATATCTCATTTTGATATATTAAATATAGATAATTCACAAAGTAATACTTTAAATGTATATCTGCAGGTTCTAAAAAGAACTATAGTGCCACATGTAAAAATTGGCTATAATGGAATCACTTACACACACACACACACACACATTATGCTACTGTTCGAAAGTTTGGGGTCAGTAAGATTCTTTTTTGGAAGAAATTAATATTTCTATTCAGCAAGGATGGTTCAAGTTGGGCTAAAGTAAAAGTAGAGACATCATTTTGCAAAGGATTTACATTTCAAATAAAGGCTATTCTTTATGTACTCAGAATAAAATCCTGAAAAAAAAAAATGTCTCAGTTTGCATAAGAAAATGTATTAAATAATAGCAAAGTAAAATAAATGCATACATACTCAGCTTTGCCATGAGAATAATAAGTTATGTTTTAAAATATATGTGGGTTACATTGTAATAATATTTAACATTACATTTTTTTATCTAAGTTTGTTTCCACCATGGAATAAAAAATTAAATAAATAAATTATGGCTTTTTATATCACATTTCTTTTTCCTCATAGTTATGAGGAAATATTAAAAGTAATTTCTTTTCTTTTAATTCAGAGTTTAAATCTTACAATTCAGTTTCTGCCATTATTAAAAGTGTAGTTGAGACTTTTTTTTCTTTTAATTCCTATCAGAATTCTGAGTTTATAGTCTGCATTTATATTTTTAGAATTGCGAGAGGAAAATTGAGGACAATTTAAGATTTAGGGGGGGGAAGCAGAATTATAAGGAAGGAAAAAAACTGCTATAGTTTTACTGCATATTTAATAAAAAAATGCATCCTTTTGCAGCAAAAAGCTTTTAAAAAATTCAAACTTTTTTAGGTGTTTGGATTAGATTTTGTAGCAAAAACCTGCAACTTAACAGTATGTGTGTGTATTACATAAATATATATTAAATAATACTAAATCTAAGTCTATGACAATATACCGTGTTACATTTTCTCAGCTCAATTCTCCTAGATTTGGCAGGTCTGGTAAAATCCTACGGACCCTGTGTGCCGAGCGTGCAACAAGTTACTGTTGACATTTTTGCAAGATTTCTGGCAAAGTAGGATGAGTGACTATTCGTCACTGACTCCCAGGTTCCCATCAGTCCCTGCTTTCTGTTTCCAGCCTGTATTCTGTTCATTCTGTCGCTGTGCTCCCGTCAGATGGTGGAAATGATACCAGCGTGACATCTCCAGCCTGACACAGCAGCTATGGCCTAAAAAGTCAAACTTGTCGACCTCAAAAAGCTTTGTGCGCTTCCAACACTCAGAAATCAGAGCGAGTTTCACCATTACCCTCCTCTTATTTCTCACTCCCCTCATCTTTCTTTTTCCCAAGGGTACGTGTAAGGAAATTAATGTGATTTCACTTACTGTTTGTCAGTTCAAAGCTGTTCACTGTGACAATGTGAGATGCATTCAGGAGAGCGGAGGAGTCATTGTTTTTCCCCCCAAGGACATCCCACTTACTACGGCCTTGACACTGCTGTCTCTCTCTCTCACTGTTACATGACCTACAGTAGTGTGGTCTTTCTAAAGTCCTCACTTGTACCATGAAGCCCGAGCCAACACAATCTGAATCATTTACTTTAACCATTGTAATCTCACCTCTCTTCCACTGGATCTTAGCCTTTCTTGTCTTTCTCTGTGCCTCAATTTTAGACACAAGAGGAGAAAAACCAAGTCTCGGACCAGGCGACTGCAGATCTCTCTGTCTGAGCGATGGTCTCTGTGTCAGATAGATCTGTATGAACTTATGCTGTGGCTCCGCAGCTCTGCTCTGGCCAGATGGATCTCTTACCTCCTCAACTGCCTGCCCTACACAAACTGAGAACCTTGAGTCAAGCCTTTACACCCTCTGTATTGAACTCAACACACCTCCAAGTGAATTGTGGGTTGATTCTGAACCGTTTTTAATAAGAGCTGAAGTAAAATTCATTAACTATTAATTAATTTAACAGGCAGCCATAGTCATGAAAGTAGACTGGTCTTGTGATTAATTAATCATGTGATCAGTAAGTGTGAACAAATGCTCCATGCATGTTTAACTTCTTTTAAAGGATCCAGTGATATTTTTCACTGTACTGTAAGTATGCTTGCATCATGTAGTATTTGGATTCATGTGCACATCACATCTCTGCAGAATTTCATGGAAAGTCTTCATTTTACATTCCTTCCTTGAAACTGTGGTTTACATGTCATGCTGGATCAATAAATGGAAGTGTTTTTATTTTTTGTGTCTTTAATTTTTTTTATCTTGTGTTCAAATTTGAGTAATGCTGAATTAGCTTAATCAGTGAACCAAAACATATATTTTTTATATGGAACACAACAGATGAAAGTTTGAATAACATTACTGCTTCTCAGTTCTGTACAGATGATTGACTAGGGGAGAAAATAAAGTCATTTATGACTTGTTTGCTGTATTCTGGTCTGTGTTATTGTAGTATCTTTTATGGTTTTTCATATTTTGAAGATTTTATTTGTATATTTTCTGTGACTTTTATGTTCGTAATTTTGTGTTTGTCATTTTTTATTATACATATTTTTTTCATTATTATTATTATTATTTTCTAGTTTTAAGTGCTATTTTTCTTAGGTTTAGTTAAAGATAATATTCCAGATTTTTTTAGATAATTTAAACTCAAATGATGATCCTGTGTGACCTTAAATTCAAGTTACTATTTACTGAAAATGGTCTACACTGCCATATTTATGTATTTAAAACTTGCTATGTAAAAGACACATTGTGCTAAGAATGATATTTATCATAATAATCTGATCAAGATGTATGACGTTTGAATAAGTGGAAATGTAAATCTAAGTATGTTATGTAAGTTTTTTTGTATATGCTAATGCTTTTTTTTTCTCTATTCCATTTGACATGCATTTCCTTCGAATGCACTGCATGCAGTCCAAGTCCCTATCCATTAGGCCACGACTGCCCCTAAAAGTCCATCACAGCTAGTCTTTTTTTTTTTTTTTTTTTTTAATCCAGAGGGCAAGTTTTGGATCAATTACACCCTGTTCTTCCCTCCCAGGTTAGCTTTTTCAGGTTAGACCCCAGTTGAGGGGCCACGGGAGCAGAGCATCACAGAAAAGCCCTCACTTCCCCCAGCCTGAAGGCAACAGCCAGCAGTCAGGAAGTCCAAACCCCGCCATACTAATGCCCTCAGGCTAGAGAGCAGATTTTAGCTGCCAAGCATCGGATGATGGACGCAGTTATCTGCTCAACAAGTCTCTTCCACATCACTCTCCGCTCAGCTCACAGCCCAAACCAAATTGCTGAATCCCAGCTTCAACATCCACAATAATGTGTCATTTACTGTGTCCACAGTTAATCCTGTCAGGCACGAATTGCAGCTATGGTGTGTTTCCAGGAGCCGTGCAAACTTGTAATTAATAATTTCTGTGGATGGGATGTACTCAAATTGTGTAAGTGTGCTATTATATTTTTTCTGTCCCCTTGATATTTGCTCTTTACAATCACTGTTGTGTTATCCTTTTATCTGATGTGTTGTTGTTTGTCATATTGGAAAAATTGTCTTGGTTATCAAAAGCTGAGCTGAAGGGTGTGGAAGTATAACTCTTTCTCTATATGTGTGTGTGTGTGTGTGCATGCATATACCGGATATATATGCAATATACTGTAGCATCACTTTTTTTCAATAGTAAGTTTTAATAAAGATGCTTTTTGATTAAATGAAAACCTGATTCTGCTATCATATTCATGTTTCTAACATATTTCTAACACAAAACACTTGTACTGTTGTCTCAATCCCTCCTCTTCTGCTTTGTCTTTCCTTCTCTTGATGAGTCAGAAATGGAAAATCTCTCTCAATCTCTCTCTGCTGAGTCAGAAAAGGACAATGGCTGCTTTTTCCTTATCACTTTCTTTCCATCTCTTAATTAGACTCGACCTTTGTAGGCAAACCCAGAGCCAACGTTAAGCCTGTGTCTGCCCAGAATAAAAAAATCCATCCATCTTGATCAAAAAGCTGAGGCTGGAGCTGCCAAATGTAATCACCCTGGTAATAGGTCTGAAGCCTCCAGTGGGTACAAAAAAAGACGCCCAGCGTTTCTGTAAGGTGACCGGAAGAGTAGAAGTTCAGCTTCAGGTGTGTTCTTTGGTTTATTTTCAGTAAGGTTGCTGTAATTTTGCAAGCAAAACACTGGAATTTTATCGCTTAATCACTGAAAAATAATAAAATATGACCACCGAGTGAACTTTATGCCTTTATGACTTATTTAAATATGATTTCCCCTTCTAACTATAGTTTAACTGGAATTTAGTGACCTTTGCTTTGTTTTAGTTTTTTTCTTTAAATAAACCTTAAAGCAACAGGCAACTCTATAAATCTTATTTTACCCAAAATATTTTTTTTAATTGTAGAACTCTGTAAGAATCACAGTATATATATATATATATACAGGTGCTGGTCAACGAATTAGAATAATTTGAAATAGTGCAATCATTAAATTCTTTGAATGCATTTTTTTTTTGC
>JAUCMS010000031.1:4493383-4521646 GCA_032357445.1 Enteromius radiatus | reverse complement strand
TTTTGCTTATGTTTTCGATGTACGCTGTTTGAAGTTATTATATTAAACGTGTGTGTATTGCACTCCTCGTCTCCTGCGAACTCTCTGCCTGACCGGCACGTTACAGTATCAGTGGGGGTTCAATTTTGATTTTAAGCAAACAGAGCTGGAAAAGAATAACTTTTTACAGGAAAATATTCAGTTTAAGTGAGTGTTCAATTTTAAACTTGGAATTAATTGGTTTAGTTGTTTTCTGATATGTTGATCCAATTGACAACCTGAAAACTGTGTTTTCAGACTTGGCAAGAATTTAAAATCCTCCCAGGTAAGGCTTATTGTAGTTAGATTTCCTGGTATAGTGGATGGTGTTTAATTCTGCCTGCAGGCTTGTTTTCTAAAGAAAGAATCCTTTTATTTTTGACTTCTGGCACATTAGTGATAGCTGACATTCTGGTGTTGCGCTTACAGCAGTTTGTTACTCGCTAGTGTCAGTGAATAATGAGAGCTTGTGAAACATTTTGAAGCTTAAAATAATGAATACTCCAGAGGTGTTATTTTCATATTCATCCAACATTTGGTGAGTTTAAGGTGTCGTTCCTCATGTCTGCAAATGACAGTGAGCGCAGAGGGGCTGAGGCATGACAAATAATCCACCCGTGTATTAAAGCCACTTTTTTTTTTCTATAGACATTTTGGTTAAAAGAGAAAAGTGCTGGACAATTTAACAGGACGAGGCAGGATCTCTGAAGTTTGGTCAGATTTATATGGTTATGACACATGATTGCAGTGGAGCTGACATTACGCAATTCTGCTGCTGTTGTTCTGTGGAAATCCCAGACAAGGACACATCAGTTTTATAACCTGATATATATTTATACATCAAGCCAAAAGTGTGCCAAATGGACATTAGCATCAGAAAGAGGGGTGCTGAGAAATATCAAAAAATGATTGAAGTTCTTGGTACACTTCAGCTAAGAGAATGACTTGATGTAAATAAATATTAAACAACAGTAGAGAGTATCTGCATAGGCTTTGAGCTCTGATGTCCCACTGGATGTTTCAAGGCTTGGTTAGCTATGCCAGTGTTTATTCTTCCTCGTTTTTATTTTTAGCAGCCAGCTAATATTAACAGTTTTGTCAACTCTACTGCGCCTGTGGCAAAAGCGCTTAAGTGTATCTTTTGCAATTTAAGTGACCTGCTTTCCGGCTTCGACTTTTCCCATTACTGGGAGTGACATTTCATTTAGGGCCCATCATTCATCTTTCTGCGCCTGGGCCTGGGCCATGAGCGTATGTGCCCTCTCTCTCTTGCAGCTGCATCTATTTTTGCTTTTTCTATTTTTGTTTTTTAAGGAAAAGGCTAGCTCCTCTTTGTGCAGTTCTGTTAAATAAATAAATTAATTAATTAATAAATTAAATTAAATTGATCAAAACATGCATTTCAGCTAGCTTATTAAAAACATACATGCTTGCATATTTTGACTGTGATCATAAGAAAATTAAAAATATTAAAATGTTGGGAAATATTAAAATGCATATATATGTGTAGTCATAGAAAATTACTGAATCAACTAGCTTCTCATTGTGCTGTAACATTTAAAAAATAATTTATGCATGCATTTTGTCTGTAGTCATCAGTATGTCCATTTATAAATGTTATAAAATAATTGAATAATAAATTAATAAGATGACAAATACTGTACTCATGAAAAATAAAAGAGAAAACTGTTTTGTAGAGAAAACCTACATAAGAATAAATGTTGTGGTTCCAGTGCAGTAGAACTTGAGGGCAGTCTTGATCAGAGATAAACTAAAAAGGGCAATTTGATGATGCAGGAAGAGTCACTGTGGCTTGCTCATGAAAGAACCAGAAAGAGATGGTAGATGTGCCCCTTGGGGAGTAAAGCAGCGGAAAATGAACAGCACCGGCTGCTTCCCACGCACACTTAGCTCTGTGTTATTGTACTGATTTTTATGCATTTCATTTGTTTTGCTATTTTTACTAATTGATCAGAGGAAGAGTGATCAAAATGACATTAGCTCCTGGGCTTTGGATTGTATGCAAAAAGATTTATATTTTTCTGACAGGTCTGTCTTTTTTGCCTAAATGGGATTATTTTTTTGTAAATAGCCTTAGCATATTTTAAGCGTAATCGATTAATAACATCTTTAATACAGATAAGTTGAATTCTTACTAAATTTGAAATGTTGCCAATGTTGCCCAAATTTGGGTCAATTTTGTGTCAACAGAATTTAATTTATTTGCAAAATTTCCCCTTTTATTAACCTTGTTTTGTACTTGTTTTCTATAAGAAATGCAGATAGAGTGTAGTCCTATTTGAAGAAAAATAAGAACAAAATACATTAATCCTATTATAATATCATTTTTATGGTAAGCTAATTTGAACATTCTTATAAGGTTGTGAGGCTCCCACATTTCCACTGAGTGTGTATGCTCAGTTTTGACTTTATGAAAGTGACCTCATTATTACAGGAAAATGATTTTATTTCCAAAAGCACAATGATCAAGATAGCAGAATGGCCTATATGGATTTTGAAACCAGTGAGGGCCATGTATCTGATTGCATGTTATGCAAGGTGAGAATATGAGTGACCCTTTTATTTTAATCAGCACCAATTATTCCTTGTAGTAATTTCCATCATAGTTTAATTATGGAAACGTTTCTTTCTGTTATCGGATAGTGAGCTTTTCATATGTGGGATCCCTGACTGGCTGGTGCTTGGATTATATTGGAAGAGATAAACATGCAGTGCATAATGGGGTTATAGCTCCGGTCCAGCATGACAAAATTACCTGTTGTTCTGTCAGAGGACAGCACAAGTGGATGGGCGCGCGTGTGTGTGTATGTGTTTGATTCCCATATTTGCCCTCCCTTAGAGCGTCCTTGTTATGTTCTCTCTACTGGAAGCCCTATCTGATTGAGTCAGAGACTGCTGGGTGCAGTGCATTCTGGGACAATGACCACCTCTTTATGGAACTGGTAAGGGCCATCGATAATTTGATGTCTTTTAGATACCAAACAAAACAAATAAAAGCAGTGTAACCTTTTTAACCAGTGTAACATTTTATCTTATTTTTGAAGGTCTACACTATATTTACTGCATTAATTTTAGTAGTAGTATCTTCAGCTGAATTATGATTAAATGCTCCTGAGTTTTTTTCTCTGTGGAAAAACTGCAATGAGCACTAAAAACAACATGAAACTGCAACAAAAAGCAATTTATTTTCATATGATGTATTTCTTTGTAGAGCCGAATATTCAGCAGGAATATATTTATCTCAGAATTTAATTGCCTTGATTTTATTGGCAAATACATCATGATTGGTTACATCATCATAAAGAAGGGTTTCAACATTACTATATTACATAGATTTTACATAGAACACTTTTATTTTATAAGTCATTTATTAAACTTCTCACAGCCCTGTTCTATTTTGTTCAATGTATTGATGCAAGAATGAGTAATAAATGATATCTCAATATTGCAATAGCCAGTCATTCTTATGTCTTTCAGCATTTTACATATTGTTTTTATACAGCAGTATACATTTCTGGCCAAACCGTGACCTAGTACTTGATAGCAAAGTTTACCCTGTGCTATTGTGAAATTATCTTGACACTCTCGAGCCCTCATGTTGATGCAGGAGGTCTGAGGTGATACCGTTATCATTTTGAATGTGTTTTTTTTCGCATCACTGACAGTGTTCTGAAGATTTTTTTGGGGGGGGGGCCAAAAGCTCCTTCCCTGCCTCTGGCTTCCGATTAGGTTTAACAAACAAAATGTCTCATCGAAGACCACCTCCATTTTCTTCTTTTTTCTGATTCTTCACAGTGGAAAAGCTTCCCTAAGGGAAACATTTCTAAGCAGCTCTGCTTTAACAAAGAACATTAACATGCAGAAACACAGCACTGAAATATAAGCGCTTTGTTCTTTTAAAATTTGTTACAATTTTGTAGAGCAAGTTGGGTTTTTTTTGCTCTTTTTAAATATAAAAAAACAATAGTAAATGAACATTATGTGTTTTATTGGCATTTTTACAAGACATTTTTATATGTTTAGTCATTTAAAGGAATGTTAGAATTTGTAGCTTTTTTGTGGAATTTCTTTTATTAATCTATCCATTCATTCAGTCAATTCCATACATCTCAGTAGAGACCAAAAGCACTGTCTTGGACTTAGAAGGGCCTTTTTCCTCTTGTGTCTATATGGTATACAATCACCTATGCTTTTATGGTGCTATTATTATACATTTGATGTAAAGTAAATGGTCTATTTTGTTATTACAGTTTTTTTCTCTCTCTTCTTGTCTATGCTTTCTGTATGTAGTCGTACTCATCATTCCAGTTCCTGGCTGCTTTCAGTACAGATTAGTCTGACACTCAGCCTTTGTTGTATTTTACATATACTACAGTAATCAGATTGTCAGATGTGGTCCATACTGGTGTTATCTCTTTTGATTGTCCAGAGACATGCATTGGTTGTTCTGGGATGAGAATTGTTATTTAGATAGCCTTTTTTGAGTAGGATTTGGAGACTGGAAGGAAGTCCAGAGACTGAAGCAGAACAAAATGTGCCTTTCACCATCAAATTATGTGTAGTTCTCTTCATTGCATTTCAATTTTTTGTTGTTTATTTATTTACTTAAAATTTTCTTGGAAGAATATATTTTTGTAAACTATTATGTGTATGTAAAAACCTTTTTATTTTATTTTTATTTTTTTTTACAGTTGATTAATAAATGCTAATTGCAAATGTATTTCAGTATGCACAATAAATTGATATGCATCAAACACAAGAATTACATTTTATGTTTAAAAGCACAGCTCACCCTCAAAAGGGAGACACAGTGGCAAAGTGGCAATTGGTTTGATTGTGATTGGTTGGCACGTTGTGCTGCACTCCCTGTCGGCCTGTCTGATTGGTTGAGAGCTCTCCGTGGTGCTGAACTCAAGAACAATAGTGCTGTAGTAGAGTGTCTGGTGCCCCAAGGACAGATTATCAGGCCCCCTTCACTCTTCCTCATAATTTGTCCTGAAAGGATGGGGCTTCCACCGATGGCACGGCCTGAGTCTCTTGCGATTTCATGGAGAGATGATTTTGATGATTTCAGTGAATTGGTTTGGGTTAATCCTCTTTTGTTTGACCCCCTACCACATGCCCACTGACACAAAACCGTTCTCTGAGTCAGTTCATTTTGTTGATGCTTTGTCTGCATGAGTGTAAATCTTTGTGAAATAATAGTTTTAATGTTAGTACTGTATAGCTCCTTAAAAAAGGAGGTATTTTTGGTTTTACATAAACATTAATACATTTTAACAGAAACCACTATTTCCATAATCTGTTAGGAACTCATGTATATACACACACACACACACAAGGTGTTATCGATTTTTCGAATTCTGTTTGCTCTGCACATAAGTCCTGACAGCTGTACATTCTGCCTCAGGCTGTTTATATAAAGCAAGTCAATTCAAGCACATGTACTGAGAGAAAATTAACCCAATTATGCCCCTTAATCAGTACCCTGCTCCCATCCAGACGAGAGTAATTGTAGGCCGTGTTCAGCACTTTGAAATTGAGGGCGGAAGAGGCCCCTGTCATTTTTGGGGGTCCAAGACGTCATATAAAGGTTCATCCAATTACTGTAATCAGCCCCAGACAGCACAGTATGCTCCAGTCATGGACGAAATGAGAAAAGAAACAGACTGCATCTTTTTCTCTTTCTGTTTGATCTGTGCTCCGATCCTGAGATTACTGAGTGTTGCATCTATTCAAAACATTAAAACGGTAAAAAATGTTGTGTTATATTAAATTAAATTACTTCAAAAGTATATATATATATATATATATATATGCTTATTTATAGATAGATTGATTGATAACAGTTGTATTATTGTAATGTCTAACATTATGTTTTAAATATAATTCTAAATGTATAGTGTGAGACATTCATTATTTTAGATATTCATATTCAAGGATTTATTAAACTATTTGGTCAGATCATAGTAGTGTGAATGTGTATGTGTGTTTGTGTGTGTGTGTGTGTGTGTGTGTGTGTGTGTTTGAATTTTTTGTATACATGCACTACATTGGATGTTGCTCTTAATGGGATAAAAAAAAAAAAAACACATCTGGTGGTGTTTTCGTATAGTTACGGTTCACAGCCTCTGTCTTTGCCCTTAATGCATTCAGTGTTATTTTCAATTCTTTTTTTTCAGGCACCATAGTACACAGAACACACGCGTTAGAGATTAACATATTAAAGGGAGATTTCAAAAACACATTACACTAAACGTCTTGTGTTCTTTCTGCCGTTGACTGCGTTCTCTAGGAGATTGTCTTTGAAGCGAGGAACAGGAAGGAGGAGAAGAGAGAGTGATGCCTTGTGGGGCTAATGAGTGGAATCATAGCCGTTTGTGTAGCGAGTTTTGTTGATTAGCTAATATTTGATTTCTCCGCCGCATGTGCCTCGCAGGACTTTAGCTCATTGAGTTTGTTCAGGGAAAACAGCAATGACTTTTGAAAGCTCAGATTACAGTACCTTGAAAATCAAAATTAACCTGAAGCTTTTTTGAAAGTGATGCTATTTCGCAAAAAGCCTATTATCATTCCAAAGTTGCCCTTAGGAGTTACATTTTAGGTTTATTCTCAGCAGTTGATAAAAGCTCTGGATTGACAAATACTGTCTCACCACTGTCTCATACGGAAAAAAAGGACTACACATCTGACTCTTGAAGGACATCTTTGAAATAATAATAAATAAATATATTTATATATACTTATATTTTTTGTATTTTTTTCTTCACAAAACCTGAAATCACCAAGTAACAAAATATAGATTTTCCAATTTTGTTTTGTTTTGCAAAGAAAACACCTTGTTGAATGCAGTGACTGTGTTAGCAATGTGAGATAAGGCTATGAGAAAGCTAAGCTGGGAATGGTCTGGAGAGAGAGAGAATAGGAGAGAGAAACACTCCTCTCCTTTTGTTTCACTCGGTTTCTGACAGTCACTTTGCCGCTGAAGCTGTCCCTTTGTGTCTGTGACAGCTGAACAGACTCAGATAAACAAAAGGGCTGCGTCTGCACTTCACTGCAACTTTGACTGCAGCTCCGCTGGGAGATTCCAATCCTCCTCCTCTGATTTTCTTTCCCGTTTTGAGGCTTCTGACGAACTGTGCAGCCTCGAGATTGGCTTCATCTAAATATTAAATTATTTGGACATTGTGGCCCTTTGATAATGGAGATTGAATGTGAAATCGCAGAGACCATTGAGTGTAGAATAAAGCCAATCATGGGATTGTCTTTGACCTGATAGTTTGATGTTTATTTGTTTTCATTGGTAATAAAATGCTACTCATAATGTTATTTTTTTAGACCGATAAAATGAATACATTTTTATTTTTGTAACATATACTTTACCTAAAATTTGTATTTATTTCATAGTTTACTCACCTCACCTCATACATTAGCATATTTAAATTTGCCACATTACATGACAGTTGCAAGTATATTTTTGAAGAAGGTTATGAATAAGTTAATTGTTACACTTTATTTCGATAGTCCACTTTAGACATTCTACTAACTAAAAGTAACTTTATAACTACATGTCAACAAATTCTTTTTAATTAACAACTACATGTCTTAGGGTTAAGACAGTAATGGTTGAAAATTCAGCTTGGAAAGTTTTTAAATGCTTTTTTGTCCTTGGATAGCCTCCTTAGTAATTATATGCTTTTGTTCTGTGTAAAACAGACTTAGAATTAGTTCACATATACTTGCATATTACTTCTCATAGTGAATATGTTGTATGTTGTGGACCCATCAAGATATTAAGCAGACTAATACCACTAATGACATGTAGTTGCAAAGTTACTTACTGTTAGTAGAATAGTGAAAAGTGGACTATCAAATTAAAGTGCCACTGTACCAAATTAATACTTTACTTTAGCAAGTATTTTAGTTCAGAAATGATGCAATAACGTGACAGTAAAGACTTGTTATAAACGAGCAAAACATATTTTAAAGTTCTGTTATTCTGAACTTTTTATTATTCAAAGAATCCAATATATCACAGTTTCCACAAAAGTATTAAGCAGCATAATTGTTTCAACACTAATAATGATAAAGCCCCGTTCACACCAAGCACGATAATGATCAAGATAACGATAAAGATATCTTTCTAAAAATCGTTCTTAGTGTTAAAGAATAGCAACGTCCACACCCATAACTATAACGAAAAAGCCACAGAGAAACAATATCATTGGAATCATTTTCAGAATGATTTTTTTCCAGCTGATGAACGATGGAAACATTGTCAACCAATCAGAATCCATCAGAATTTAAAGCGGCAGACACTATTGAGCTTAGAATAAACAGACGATACCGCTCACTGGTGTGGATGCAAATATAGTTATCGTTATTGTTATCTTTATAGTTATCGTGCTTGGTGTGAACGGGCCTTAAGAAATGTTTCTTGAGTACAAAATCAGAATAATATATTTTTATATATTGAAGACTGAAGTAATGGTTGAAAATTCAGCTTGGAAAGTTTTTAAATGCTTTTTTGTCCTTGGATAGCCTCCTTAGTAATTATATGCTTTTGTTCTGTGTAAAACAGAATATTTTTGAGGTTTGGATTGACATGAGAGTAAGTAAATATTCATTGAAATAGTAAGTATACATGTATAAATGTGCTCATCAAGTTAATGTACCCATTAAGAAATAGCGTATAAAGGCAACAAAGAGCAAAGTGAACTTTTCAAAACTGTCTGTAAATGTACATCAGTGTAAATGCGTTGACCCCAGTGCTAAGCAAGCAATATTTTCTGCTATCTGATGAATAACTCATATAGCCTGTGACTGGAAAAGGTCAGCACGAAAGCCCTACACGCTCTCCACCGATACTCTGAGCAGATAAACAATCCTTTCATCTCGTCCCAACGTGGCTGCTACAAGCCAGTCCGCTGTCATCTGGAGCACTGAGCAAACATGGCTGCCGTTCCTACCTCTCTGCACTCTTCGTGCTCTGAAGTGAGTGTTATGTAAATCAGGCTTCAGAAGTAATTAAGTCGCAGCTCACCTTTGACCAGACCTGCAGAATCCAGACTGGTCTAGTTCTGACTGCTGCCTGCCACATAAAAAAGATGTTACAAATATAGATTGTTGTCATGCAGTTGGGAACTTTTCTTTCATGACCTAAATGATGATAATTAATTACTCCGTCATTATAGGGCAAAATAACGCATTAGACTGTAAGCCATTTGGATGAAACCCATTTGAGTCTGTACACATTTGTGCAATTATGTCATGTTTTTCCATATTGCTTCCTTCACCCTTTCAGGCTCAGAGTAGATCCTAATGATGCTGCAGACAAAAGCTGAAATTAAATGAACAGCAGAGAAAACAAACAAGCCCCTACACCACTTTAGTCAGAGTAAATTCAATTGGATGAGAACATTGTGATATTTTAGCATTGTAATTTGTTTGGTAACACTTTAGTATAGGGTTCAATTCTCACTATAGTCTAGTTGCTTATTAGCATGCCTGTTGTTAGCATATTGGCTGTTTATTAGTATTTAAAAGCACATATTCTACATTCCTAATTCTATACCCAATATCTAAATTTAGCCACTACCTACTATTAATAAGCAAATTTATAGCAGTTTATTCAGGCTAAAGTCACAGTTAATAGCCAGAATTGGACCTTAATGTGTAATTATTTTTTGGTACTGCATTTTTAAGTTTAAATAAGGTATCTACTTTGAGACATTTACACAAACTTAAAGGCACTTCTTTTGTTCACCCTTTTTTGATAATATTAACTAAGGTATAAACAAACCTCTAAACAGCCTGTTAGAGGCCTGGACTTTATGGAATAAAAAAAAAAAAAAAAAACACGTTTTTCATTCAGGCGCACTGAGCAGTAGAGAAAAGGGAACGGCCAGAAACGACACTGTCAATCTTTTCTTTGAAAAACTACACGCGCAAAAGCAGGCAATCAAGTCGACGTGTGGAGCTTCACACATGAGTGGCTTCCTCTTACCCAGCCTGCCCATCTCCACGCAGAGCCAATCCAGAACGGCCCACACGCCAACCCACACGCACCGCTTGCTATACCTCACCCAGCTCTCTGGGTTTATCCGTCAGCTTTAACCTGGCTTTAAGGGATCTGGTGTTAGTAGCCATCCTTTGTTTGGTGGCTATTGGCCCAGACTGAAGGAAAAGAATGATTTAGACTCAGGTCATGGAATAATATCATTCGGTTTATGCCTGCATTCTCCCATCATTCCTCTTCAGTGAGCAGCAGTGAGCTCTACCCCCACATAAGCACTGCACCTTTATATATATATATATATATATATATATATATATATATAATATGTGTGTGTGATTATATGTATAATTTATTCCTTTTTTA
Source organism: Enteromius radiatus (assembly GCA_032357445.1). Taxonomy (NCBI): domain Eukaryota; kingdom Metazoa; phylum Chordata; class Actinopteri; order Cypriniformes; family Cyprinidae; genus Enteromius; species Enteromius radiatus. The sequence continues at coordinate 4,511,226 of JAUCMS010000031.1, read as the reverse complement.
TTGTACATATGAAAATAGGACAATGGCTTATTTACAAGCTATATAAATAAACACAGGCAGTGATTAGGACCAAGACATTAAAAAATAAACAAACAAACAAACAAAATAAAATTATTACAAATAAAATAATTATTTATTATATAATTTGTAATTAATTATTAATGTAATTATTATTATTGGGTTTTTTTTGTATATACAGGCTATATAAACATTAAATAGACATGTTAAAAATAAAGCATTACGCACATATTTAATTTAATTAATTCATTTTTTAAGGGATATGTACTGTACACACACACAAAAGAACTGGAACATTAAGCAAGATAAAAGAACATTTGTTTATTTTTAATCTGTTATTATTTCTTTTTTTTAAATTTTTACTATTCTTTTACAGTTTTAGGAGCCTTAATCAGGACGATATACTTCAGAGGGAATATGGGACAGATTTAGACAATGCAGTCTGAGGAATTTCAGGCAGTCAGTTACTGCAGAGCGATGGAGAGTGAGCGAGTGGGAGAGAGACAGTGGGGAGGGGGGGCATTTTGAAAGGAGGTGATTATGGGACGCCTGGGGACTCCTTCTGTCTGGTACCCATGAGAGAACGGGTTAAGAACACTTAGCCCGGGGGGTTGGGATGTAGGGGGGCTATATAGACTGGGTACGAGGGGGGTGGTGGGGGTATATGAGAAATAGACCTTCCTCTCCCCTCACTTGAGTCAGGTCCCTTATGGATAATATGGACTTCTGAGAGTCTTTGCAGGGTCATTGTGTTTGACACTGGTTTGCCGAGGGCCTTGCACACTGCTGCTGGCCTGGTGCCAGTTCCTGTGAGGAAGACCCCAGCAGTGGATCTGTCAGACGCATCTGTCTTTCTGTCTCTTACTGTTTATTGAACATGCTCACAGCCCTATCTACAATCTCCATTTAATCTGCAAATTCATTTAGAGTGTCATTAAAGCAATGAGAAACAATAATTAATAATCGAAGAACAATAATTCCTTGGCATGATCTGAAGATAAGTCTATAAATAATTTGTCTTAACAAATATATTTAATATTGTTAAAACTGAAAGATAAAAAAAATATTCCATGGCAAAATTATGTGTGTTTTATGTATGCATGTAAAATAAATATTTCTAATTTAATGGATTGTTTATACTTTCCTGATTTCTAATACAGGCAGTAGTAGCAAAATACTTAAAATGGAGTTGAAGCAGTTAACTTTGTTTATGCTAGGCTAATATCAAGATTGATGTTGACAAGCATATAAATTGCCCATCATTGTCATTACAATTAATGTTCCTCAAATGAGGAAATACATTTCCCAGTGCCACAGGGCATAATAGTGGCCCACTCCCTGGGGAGTAAGATCTAGGCTGTTCATACAGACTGATGAACTAAAGCAGCAAATTCCACTTCCTGAGGTCTTCTGAAGAGCCTGTGTGTAAATTATAACCTATAATGCTGTTGAGTATGTTTCTGTATATGTATGTCCATTCTGTACTGTAGGTAACATTTACAAGTATTTAGCTTTTTTCATTCTAAACTTACCATTACTTCCCTGTTTTTGGGTCTCATTGCTTTCTGTTTGCAACATGTGCAACCGTTCTGAAGCATAATGCACTCTCTGGTTTAATGTAGGCAGAACAAATAGAGGCAAAAGGATGCGCTTACTCTTCTGAAGCCTTGATATGTATTCTCCTGTTCTGGAGAAATTCAGCAGAGCCCTCTATTGCTTTAAAGGACGGCAGCTCTTTGTTTTTGCCGCTGGGTGCAGCTGGTTACAAGTGGATGACCAATCACAGCATAGTGTCCTGAACACAGAAGAAGCAGGTTTTGTGTTTCTGTTTGATGCATTAAGTGACTGTAGATGTGTTTGCTGACTGGAGTGGTTTATTTGTGATACTCCGATACTATATAGTTTGCATTCGACAAACAGAAGAGTAGAATCAGTTTAATCTGAAATGACCTTTCCTCAGCGCTTTTAATTGTTTTTATGCAACAATATTTTGCCTGTCCAGTCTCATTCACTTACCCAAAGGAAGAAAACAGATTGACTTTAATATGTGTAATTTATCACAAACACTCTGAATTCTTCTGTAAATTAGGTTAACATTTTGATTAATCTCAGCTTGTGCTATCTCTCATGCCAAAGCGTCAATTATTTCCTCTAACTGGTGGAACGTGGTACAGCTTTTATGAGGAATTATGGAAAGCCGAGGAGACAGCTGTCTTTAACACTTTTTACGAATCTTGCGCACACATACATGGCCTTTAAGACTTTATAATCACTAATCATTCATGACCAATAATGTCAAACTTGATTCAATAGAATCTTTATACTGTTTCCCGACCTTTCATTGATTCCCAAGCAGGAAAGATGCGATGCACGATACACGGTTTAAGGATTCAGCTGTTGCTTTTTCACACGCAGATGAATGGATGTACGGATGAATGGAGAGATATCAAGGGAATAGATGCCCTTGGTGATCAATATCCTTTATTAGTGTCACCTGCTCTTTTTCTTTGGAAGTGAACGGGCTATTACTTTGTGTTTAATGGTGTTTCTTGGGTCGTGAGTTTATTGACAGGTACGAGTTGTGGATATATCCCTGTGGAGGGTAAAGGTCATTCTGTTTATGTTTTTTCGAGCAGGGCTAATGTGTTTTTGTAGTATCTGGCTGTAGGAGACAAAGTGTGTCCTGTTTGTCCTTTTGTGTCTGTAGTTTATACATTTAGGACATAGGAAACGTACTTTATGGAAGTACTCTGATGCAAATTCTTGGCTGAGCATGTGCTCCTGCAGTACATACACATGCATTCTTTCTTTCTGCTGTGATACTTTAGCAGTTGATAGTTAGATTCAGATAATAATGTACTTATTGATAGTTAACAAGACTCTCTCTCTTTAAAAATCTATTAGATCTCCTCGTTTTTAAGTTTTCATAATCATATAAATTTCATAATTTATATAAAATTATTTCAAATACAAACAATTACTGCTTTATTAATTCCGAAACACAAGTATATTAAGTGTATTTTTACTTCATTTTATTGCTTGAATTCATGTGCAGGTAATGTGGTGCAGGTAATTGCATGTGCTTTCAAGGCCTACTTCTGTGATATGATATGATAAAAAAAACTAATCTCAACCGTAATGTCTCATCTATGAATCTCATCAATGCACTACAAATGATTTGTGCTATTTTCTTGCCTGTACTCTACACTGTGCTCTGTAATATTAGTGGATATTATGTTAATTTTATGACCTAAGCTAAAATTGCTGTATATTTGCTTTTTTCTTGATATTTACTTGCTATGTTTCCCTGGTATTGTTTATTTTTTTTTTTTTTTTGTCCTTTTCTTTTTTTTTGAAACTCAATGTTTGCTCCTTTTCAAGTGCAACTATTTACATGATGTATGCACTTTTTTAGTTGTTTACTGTGATAATACAGAATTTGCATTAGGAATATAAATGCAAATGCACATGGAAATCAGATGGCTTTATTTGACCTCCCTAAGTGCGCTCAGTTGTTAACAATAATGTGTACATTTATGATGACCCGCTTTTGCAGTGGAATTATGCATTTGTGTAGCACAACATATCATTCCTCTATCTGCCAATATAACCTTCCATTGCTTGTTACAAAACAGTAACCCTACTAACAAGCTATCTCTCTCTCTCTCTCTGGGTGTAACATTTAAAACATGTGAGATGCAAATGAAGGGGGTTGGAAAATAAATATTGAATTTGGGCTCTGGCACTAAATGCCTGTCTTATCTGGTTCAAGTGGAAAATGATGGGCCAAGCCCCACTGCCCTCCACCGGCATGTCTCCACGGCAACACAGAGGCAGCTGAAAAATGGCACCCAGACATAGATGCCCCTTCATTAAATATCAACACAGCAGCTGACAGCAGAGATAATGGCCAATAACACTGTATTATGTTGAAAGCAAATGAAATACTCATGGGACTGGCTGTCATGCCTCGGGTAAGAATACATACTGACCCAAAGCGTAATGTATATGCATAAAGCTGGCTTTACATAACTCACAAACCACTGCTCACAAATAGAGAATTAGGGCTCAATTTATGGCTGTATGCTTTTACAAAAACAGTGCTATATCAAAAATATTTTAGAATCAGGCTGGTAGTGCCAATTTATATAGGATTTTTGTATTATTTGAAAGAACGACAGCTGTCATAAGCTGTTCATTGTAGTGAAAATAGCAGCCAGCATTTTCCTGCCTTTTTAGTGTGATCTGTTGTTTCTCCTTTGTGACGTTAAATTCAATGACATCCGGGCTTTTCATTGGATGCGGAGAGGAGACTAACAAACGAGTTCTCTTGTGTGTGCAGACATTTCTGATGATTATCTGTCTTCTATTCCATTGGAGGAATCGTCGGCTCTCATTTCGAGGTGTATTTTAGCTTCCCTCTCCCCCGTCTTACTCCTGAGATGACAGTATCTTTCTCCTTTGATACTGTGCTTGTTCTAGTTTTTCGGTGCTTTTCTTTAGCCTTTTTCAGGATTACATCAACCACTCCGTGCCATTACACCAAATTACAGCGGCAGAAACGGAGCCTTTCAGAGGGAAATGTCACTATAGCTATGGATTGTAGATACAGTGAAAAATGTGACATTTTCAGGGAATGTAGATCCTAGAAATGAACTTGTGAAAGAATCTGCATTTATTCTAGCGCATATTGAATCATTGTGCTTAATAAATGTGTGTGAAGCATCATTAGTGGCATCATTACTCCTAAAGCCAACAACATCTCCAATGGTGCAAAAACAAGCAGCTTCTGTTCTGCACATTCAGTTTTTCATACTAACATTTTTGAAAACAATAACAATCATGTTTTAAGTCTGTTTTTTTTTTTTTTTCCGGAAAGGAGCAGTACAATACATTGAATGTTACCAAATATTTCTATTTCATATAAATAAAGAATCCTGAATATTGATGATAATAAAAAGAAATAAATAATATTAAATTCTTGTGCACCAAATCAGCATATTAGAATGATTTCTGACAATGAAGACTGGATTAATGATGCTTGAAAACTCAGCTTTGCCATTGGATGAATGCATTAGATTTTTAAAAATGTATTTAAAATAGAAAAAAACTTTCAGTAATTCCTAAATTTTAAGTCAGATCAATTCTAACTTTATTTCTAGAATCTACAAACCCTTAATGGCTGCAAAAATCACCTGAAGTCAAATAGCTTTGTGATCGACGAATAGCTTTACTGCTGTTGGACTGCTAGTTCTTTAATAGTTTTGTTTTCTTTTTCTTCTTTAGATGGACCCTCAATCCTAGAGCGTCATACCTGTAATTGAAAATGCGAGAAAAAAATTAATGAAATACATTTAATGCCAGAGATCAAAAAGAGCTGGCAAATTTAAATTAGCTGGGTATGAAATTGCTTTCCCTGGATTGTGAAAGCAAACGCTTAAACAGTATCCCGAAGCTTTTCAAAAGTGGAATAACAATTTCAATGGAATGGGGCGCAGCAATGCTTGTCATTTGAAGAGCTGATCTGCATGTAGTTTCACTTTTGCTGCTCTAAAACGAGGTAGGAGAGGAGATAATACTCTCATCACTGACAGATCGGCTGATAGGACATGGCCTTTAACAGGGACTAGATTGTATACTGTTATCTTTTCATTTCTCATCTCTCATTCTCAGGAAGAAAGGCTTTGCTGGTACTGTATGTATGTGGAAGTTGGTTTAATCTATCACTAGCGCTTGAAAAGATCTCATCCCACAAGGGAAGTTGGAAGGAATAGTTCACTCATCCTCAGGCCATCCAAAAAAATGAATGTTTATTTTGTCGTCTGAACAGATTTGGAGAAATTTAGCATTAGATCACTTGCTCATCAGTGGATCCTCTACAGTGAATGGGTGCCATTAAAATGAGCGCTCAAACAGCTAGTATTCTTCATGACCCTAGTCCATCGGTTAATATTAATATTAATCAGGATAGAAGTATGCACAGATCAAGTATTGTTTACAAGCAAAAACTCTCCAAAACAATTCTGAACAATACTGTTTAGACTCTCATTCTGACGGCACCCATTCACTGCAGAGGACCCATTGGTGAGCAAGTGATGTAATGCTACATTTTCTTTAAATCTGCTCTGATGAAAAAACAAACAAACAAAAAAAAACTTAAATGACTTGAAGAGGAGTACAATTTCTGCACATTTTCACTATTCCTTTTAAACCCTCAAGCCAGTGCAGAAGGTAACAGTTTTGTCATTTTTAAAGTTAGCTTTATGACAAGACTTTGATGTTGGTTGTGTGTTTCAATGCAGTTTGTACTGGCGAAAGTGTTAGAAGTGCTTCTTTAGATACATATCTTTTATAGATACAAGATTTCATTGTAAGAACTGAGAAAGACCAACAGATGGTCCGATCTGGAATTCCTGTCTTGTTGCTCCTGGTCCTAGTCCAGAACTCCCTGCTGATTTCACTCCTACTCCTGTCCTAGCTAGGCACGTCACACACCCACAATCAGGCACGATCACACATACTTGCTCCATATACCACAATCAAAACATTACGTCATTCTTACACCAGGTTTGATAGGACCATCTGTACATTTGCTCTGATCTTTAAAATCACTGGCAAGCTTTTGTGACCTTGTGAGAAATACTGTTTTTAGCATAACATATACATCTGCAGTTGAATTTTTATTGGAATCAGACTGGGTGAAACAGAATTGAATGTGCACAATTTGGATCTCGTGAAGTTTGATTGTGTTTGGACAGCCCGTTTCACTTAAGAAATGTCAAACAATCACATCAAGCTTTTTGTTTTACCCGGCGTAATATAGGTTAATTCTTCTGTACAGTGGTTGTAACAGGCAGACTGGCACCCAGATACCAGCGGGAAGGCAGACAGACCGAGAGGGATGGAGAAATAGAGAGAGAAAGCTAATAGTAGCAGCTAAAAGCTGCAAAAGGGAGGAGCGAGCCATTGAAGCTGAACATGGACTGCGGCAGGCCTCTCCTACCCAGAATGTTCTCTCAGTGAGGGAGATTCAAACACACACTTAGATCGGCAATTAGCACTTTCTACCAAAAGGTACAAAATAGGGCCTGAGACTCTTATTTCAAGCCCTCTGAACTGATCATTTATTTTACTTTTTCAGCAAATGTTTAAAGGATGAAGGAGATGGTTGTGACTCAGAAGCAGCTTGCTTGTTTGACCAAATGTAGCTTTTTAGTTATTTAGAAAAAATGAAACTTTTTTAAAATATCCCAGTAGAAAAACAGGGTTTATTGGTATAGAAAATAATGGAAAAATATTGCATTATAACAATTTTGCAAGTAAAGATTTGGCCATAACTACATACATGTATACAAAAATAAATATATGGTTATATATATTTTCATGTAAAAAAAAATATATATATATATATATATATATATGTATGTGTGTGTGTGTGTGTGTATATACATAACAATCTACACAAAATATTATAGATGGTAACAAAGCATTTAAGGAGTGTTTTACTGTCCAATTACAAATTACATTGTTTGATGTGCTTTTTTTCATATAAATATTTACATTCATAACCATTTGATTTCCTTACATCTAGCCTTTTCCCCTTTTTTTTTGAAAGAAAGAAATACTTAATTAACACAACTCACACTGATTGGAGTAATTGCAGCTGAAAATTCAGCTTTGTCATCAAAGAAATACATATAAGAATATATTCATATTCATGGAACATATTCATGGAAAGTGCAGAAAGTGAGGTTCAATATAAATAATCTATATCTACAAACAGAGTAAAAACCCTACAATAACATCAGCCACCACAAGATTACTCCTCTGCAATTTTAAATAAATGATCAACTTGATCAAGCATTATATCACACATTATAAGTCTAATAGTACAGTGTGTGGGTTTGGTTGCCGTTTTGTGTGAGTTACATGTAACACTCTGAAGTTGTTCTATACGGTTGCTAGAGGCTGGTGAGTCAGCAACTGTCCGTGACGGGAGTTTGGACTGCACAACAGGGTCTCTCTGGGTCAGCCTGAGGGAGATGGGCCCTGTTTCTCCTATCCTCTTTATTGATTTTCTCCGTCACCGCTGCATGACGGATGCTCGGGCCACACCGTCTAGAAGCTCCCTCTGGATCTGCAGGGATAGATTAGCCTTACCACTGCCCTCAATTGACAGATGAAGAGAGAGAGAGAAAGACTGACTGAGATTGATTAGCTCTAATTATGTACTCTTTTGCAAGAATGTGCTAATCTTTTAGTCACTTTTAAGATGGCTTGATGTTAGAACGAGCATCTTCCTTTATTTGAGTGTCACAAGGTGATAACAGAAATCAAAATAAAGCTCATTCTGTAGAATCTATTCTATTTTCAGGTGCATATTTTTTCTTTTTCTTTACTTTACTAGAATTCAATGAAACAGCACACAAGTTTCTTCAAAACAGTCTATAAAGTGGTATAAAATAAATGCGAGGGGGAGGAAATGCTAGTAAACTTTACAACTTGCAATGGCAAGTTTTCAGAATTTCCAGTTTTTTGAAGTAGAAAGAATGCAATGACCAATGATCTTGCAATACTCCAATAATCTTTGTTTTATTTTTTCAGCTCTTTGATCTTTAACTGACATTTTTGATAATTTTTGAAGTAAAGTTTCATCAAATCATTCATCAAAATGTAACTTTCTAAGACTTATTTGGCTGATGCAAGTAGTTTGGGTCTGGCAAAATATTTTGAATGAACCAGTCAAATCCTGATAAATAATATTAACTCTTGTTCTACTATCTTTCCCACTGATTTTTCAGTTTCACTTGAAAATGTCACATTATGAAGTGTATTAGGTATGTAAATGATGCCAGAAATGCTTGTCTGAACGCTGCCTTCAGATTTTTGATATATTGTCAGCACCCCTGATGCAGGCATTATTATTTCCATCTGTGTCTGTCACAGGAGACTGTATTTTTGTGGAGGGCACTATATGGCAAATGCCAGTTTTGTTCTTAGGAGTTGAGAGGGCAATTGGTCAGAAAGTTGCTTGCATCCTCTCACATGTGATTGACAGTTTGAGAGCTCTCGCCCTGTAATGGTCTCCTCCCTAAAGCATGCTGGATTTAATGGCTTCTCTAACGACACTACTTTTCTCCACTCGTGGGCCTCTGACACCTTTACGCATGAGCACGTCTCTGACCAAACCACCATCCATCTCTGTGTAGTGGAGGAAAAAAGCATTAGCGGACCATTGCAATTATGACTCGATAAGGATCTCCGATTTGACTAATAATGATGTTTTCATTAAGATTTCATAATTCAGCACGTTTACTATCTCACACACAGCCCGTAACCTAACCCCTCCTTTCTGTCGGATTCTCCATTATAGAGGAGATTAAGTACCTTTGCCCCCCCCTGAGGATTTTCATTAAAAATCTATACAGATAAGGTTTGTTTTGAAAGGAGTGCTGTGGCGAGACAGAAACTGTGGGAAATGCGCTTCTGTGCCCAGGTTTTTGTTCACAGTATTCTGTGTGATAGTTTTAGATTATAGGCTCGAAACTTTATAAAGGAAAAATTCTAAAATAAATACAAAGGAATGAATAAATGGTATTCAGTATTTTAATCTTTTAATTTTGATTTCCTGCAAGGATGGTATTGGATCCCACGTACTGTATGCTACATTGCCAGGAATATGTCTAAGTGTAACATATTGAAAAACATATTGAAAAATTTATTTAAGGAACACGGAGATTGTTGGAAGCAAATCACGTCATTCTGTTGGCCAAATGTCTGGCAATTAGATTTTTTTCTCTATTTCTGTCTCTATGTATTAGAGTTTGGAAAAAAGCTGTTGGGGGTCTTAAATGTGGACTGTTTAATATGTTAAAATAATAAATGCAGTGAATGCAGACACAATTTATAAGATTGATCATGTTTAGATAAAAAAAACAGCAGTGTGATTTAAAGAAAAAAAGCTTCAAGCATTTATTCTTATTAGCAGCTGAATGCACACTACTGCTATTTTTTTATTTTTAAAGTCATTTCTTATGCTTATCAAGGCTGCATTTATTTTTTCAAAAATACAGGAAGCAATTTAATATTGTGAAATATTTCAATTTAAAATAACTGTTTTCTATGTAAATATATTTTAAAATGTAATTAATTTCTGTGATACAAAGCATAATTTCAGCATTTTTACTAATAATATGAACTGATAATTCTAATAATAAATCAGTATGTTAGAATGATTTATGAAGGATCATGTGACACTTAAGACTGGAGTAACAGCTGATGAAAATTCAGATTTTCGGATAACAATAAGAAATGTTTACCGCATCAGCATATTCAAATGATTTCTGGAGGATCATGTTACACTGAAGGCTAGAGTAATGACACTTAATATTCAGATTTGCCTTCAAAGGAATACATTTTACTTTTATTGGGTTAAAACAGTGGGAGAAATAAATAAGGTAAACCTTTATTTTAAGGTTACACTACATTTTACAGCTTATTAGCAATAGCATGCATATTATTAGAATATTAGCCATTTATTAGTGCTAATGAAGCACATATTAATGCCTTATTCTACATGACTTTATGCAAATCTTACTGACCACAAACTTGCAAAAGTCTTTATTTATTTAGAGTTTGCTTTAATTTGAAGATTTGTTTTGTAAATAGATTTATGATTATGACCCTGAAAAGTTTTTTTTTTTTTTTTTTTGGATTCACATCCGTCTTTTTTCTCCCTCTTTTCCCTTTTCTGACCCTCTCATGTATCCTTCACTTCTTCCACTCTGCTCATGTGCGATCCCACATCATATCAGCTTGGGAAGGTGACTCTTTATTAAGTATTCAGAGCTTAAGATGTGCAGGGTAACATCTGGCAGTAATGTGGAGCACTGTCTTTAGCAAAAACAACACTCTGTTTAATTAATAATTGATCAGTACTCTCTCTAGGCACTTTAGCGGCATGGCAGGATCTCAGAGATGCGGTTACAGCACCAAGTCAGTCAGGAGGAGGGAGATAAGGTGTCGGGGAGCTATTTGAGAGCCCGCTCTCTCAGAAACACGCCACTAACAGCAGCTGTGCTCAGGGGAGTAATAATGCATCTGCTGAGGTGTCAGCACAAGACTTCCATGCCAGCATGCAGCTCACAGTAACACCTAAAAGCACTAGACATCTTTTGCTTGTTTCGAGCAGGTGATCTAGTTTTGCATACTCATGATGTTGAGATTTAAAGTTAGAAGTGTGCAGGAGGACACAGAGATGCTGGTGTTACGAAACTCATCTGAAGATGATGCTACTAAATATGTGTTTACATAAATAGATTAAAGAAATAATGTATGATGTGTGCAATATGCATAAATCTAATGCTGGACAATGATTAATTGCATTCAATATAAATGTTTTTGTTTATATACAGTAATATATGTATGCATACTGTAATATACTGTGTATATGTTATTATGTATTTAAGAAAACACATACAGTATATATTTTGAAAATATTTACATGTATTTTCATATATATATACACTGTATATATAATTATTGCCCAGCACTATTTTACTGTATACATTTTAAATAAATGTATTTTACAAATATGTCATTTAATATATAAAAATAAAATGATCAATGTTATTAATAGAATACATTTTGATAAGGAAATAAATGCTAATAAAAAATATAATTTATATTACATTTATAGGGAATTGTGAGTGCAAAGTGGGCCTGAATTTTATTTATAAGGCCTGTGATAGTTTTGTTTTAATGTTTTTGTCTTTGACTTTCTGCTGTGTTGATTTGTATTGGTGCTAGAAAACTCCTTGACCCTCTTTGGCACGGTCCAGTAATCTCCACAGGCTAAACATTAAGCTCTCTTTATTTTTTCCTGTACAGTCTAGCCAAATATTAATGGACTTGAGAATCTCTTCAGCAGTGTGGGATTTGCACTACAAGTAGCCAAGTACATCTAACTGCCAGTTTTTGACACATGGATGATACAACCAACCTCTCCTGCTGGACAAAACTCTTTCCCACTATCCATCCAGTCATCTTTCATTAATCTGTTTCTTTCAGCCTTATAATGAGCGATATAATCTGAATCATCTCTCTGACTGCACAAAAGCAGTGGATTTTTGGTTTTGGTGTTCACCAGCTGCATCAGGGTCCCATGTGTTTCCAATATGTTCCACTGTCAGTCAGTTTGCCCCATTCTTAACCGTGAGTTTATTACCATGTGAAGTGTATCACAGCTGGGCACCAGCTCCAGCCCTGATGAGAAAATCTGCTCTGCAACCCTACAGTATGCTCAGGCTTCTTTAGTCCAGTGAAAAACTGGTCAGGATGTCTATACCCGGTCAGTTAAAACACCCGCTACATCCACTAATGCTGATCGCTGAGGTGCATAGACTTGGACGTGTGAGTGTTTTGTCAACATTTAGCCAGAGAATATATCGACCCCACGGTGGCCCAAGTGAAGCACTGATAAATCAATGATGCTATTAGTGCCGAGATCCTTCTCTGATGTAAATGATGTCCAGTGTTGGTTTGGAGGAACTTTCCGTTAGATATGTGTATTTTTACCTCCTCTGAGCTACACCACCATAGCTTGGTGATTAATAGACTGGGGACCACAGGGACCAGGAGTGAACGTATTTCCATATGTGTGGATGCAGTAGATTATCTAGTATGAATTGCAATGACCAGTGGGATCTTGGCATGCAATCATTAAAACTACAGCTGTCACCAAACCTTTTTTTTACAGCTCCTCCCTTTTAAACGCCTGTCATACAGATACCATTTTTCTTGATCCAATCAAAAACCGATGGATAAATTTAATTCCCACTGAACTTTTTTTTTCTTCTAGGATAACCTGTTTTACTTCTTCTTAGGAAACTGAACTTTATGTTCCCTTTCAGTCGGTCAGTTGTGCGAACACAGGGGTCTGGTGTTACGACACCTCAGCCTGTTGGGCCTTCAGGTCAACTGGGAAAGAGCAAACTCTGTCCAACACAGAGGATCTCTTTTCTCAGTATGGAGATGGATTCGTTCGAACAGATAGCACGCCTCATGCAGGAACGTGCTCAGTCAGGGTTGAACTTTAAATGCACAGCCACACTTGAATATGCGCCATCTTGTCTCATTTTGTGTCATCTGCCCTGTACTTAATTGCAGTCCTTCAGTGGTTCATTTCAGGAAACCTGTACATTTGGGTTTGTTTTGTTTCAAGAAGTTGTAACAGGATTTTTTTCCCCTCTCTTATAGCGCGAGAAGAGAACGTGGCCACATTCAGAGGTTCCGAGTACTTCTGCTACGACTTGTCTCAGAATCCAATCCAGAGCAGCAGCGATGAGATCACATTGTCCTTCAAGACCTGGCAAAGAAATGGCCTTATCCTTCACACGGGCAAGTCAGCAGACTACGTCAACCTGGCCCTGAAAGACGGGGCGGTTTCGCTGGTCATCAACTTGGGTTCTGGAGCCTTCGAGGCCATTGTTGAGCCTGTCAATGGCAAATTCAACGACAACGCCTGGCATGACGTGAAAGTCACACGCAACCTCAGACAGGTAATGCTAAAGTGGCTGGAATTTCATGTTTTCTGATCTAATTCAGAGCTCATAAATTCTACTGTATATTGCTTAGAATTTTCGGTTATTTTAAGTTCTTAACGCAACGATTTCTTACTCTTGAGTTCTTCTACCTTGCCTCGTGTTTTGCCTCCTCAGGCATTTACCTCTGTCTGAAGCTATCAACAGTGCGATGGCTTCAAGAGGCTGTCTCTCTCACCCCTCTAGATATTCACCTCACTTCTCCAAATAGTCTGTCTTATCAGGGCAGCAGGGAGAGGCTCCAACCAACCTCAACCGTTCCATTTACCCACAGCCAATCTTTGTTGAACTGTTAAATCACTCCGCGGCTGCATTTTAAAATATGTAAATATTTAGGGTGGTTTTGCCCCTCAGGAGTGAAAGGATGTCGCTTTTTGCGCAGGCGTGTGTGGAGGCGTGAGTGCCCACAAGCACAAGCTATTTCAGCTCTGATCCACTAGGACTGTGACATTTTTTTTGCTTTTGTTTAATAGCTGTTTTACTATCACGCCAAGAACATGCATTAGAATTACCTTATACAATTGCCCGAGGAAAGTCAAAAACCAAATGAATCACAACAAAGAGGCAGCTAGATAGAGGTCACCGTTCACAGTTGTAGCAGAGAACAACACGTTACGAAACATTACATTGGGAGGGCCCTAAAAATCTATGCTAATTGTGTTTTGCCAAAAACAAATTGGGAATTATTGGTGAAAAACTCTATTCTGGAAGGCTTTTTCATGTGAGTATGCACTTTAAGATTTTGCCGACAAGTGCAGTGCCTTTACAAAAAGGGAAATGCCACAGGCTCTGTGGAGAGTTCTCTGTTTCTTTTCCTTTTCCACCTTTTCTTACTCTCACTCATATGCTTTGCTTGTCTATGGATAACATTTGTTCAGACCCAGACTAACCACTCATGAACCATTGACTAGAGTCTTTAGTTTACTAACCAGAACCTAAACTATTGTGCTACTCATCATGACTTCATTTGGGTTTATTTAATTTTATTAACAACCCTTTTGTTCATTGTTTAATTTCCTTTCTTCCCCCTTTTCTCAAAGCATTCAGGTATTGGACACGCTATGGTAAACAAACTACATTGTCTGGTAGATATCATTCTTATTGTCCTTTTTTGGGTTTACCGTGTGTTTCCCTGGCCCTCTTTCTTTCTATTTTTTGGGGTTTCATGGCTTCATAAAAAAATAAACAGATTTGGGTTTGTATTTCGGGGATTTCTTACTTTTTTATTTCAAATGTCCTCATTCCATTTTTCACCACAGCTTTACCTCCATTTTCTATCTTTCTTTCTTTTAACTTCCTCTTTGGCCCTTTTTTTTCATTTTTGAAGGCTTAGACTTCCTCTTAGCCCTTTTTTCTTTTTGTTTTAATTTTTTTAATCAAATACTGTCAAAAACTGGCAGAAGCTTTCCAAAACAAAAAAGTGACGAAAACAGCAGTATGAAAATGAAAGAATAAAGAACTACTTCAGCACTGGAGCTCTGACAGTTGATTCCAGTTGTTTGCGCATGCCGCGCCGACCCATTCATGCTGGATCAGCCCTTGTGTTACTAACACCAAAACTCTTGTCTGAGCAACCCACCATCTGCCCAGTGTCCTGTCCTGTCTGTATTGTGGTGTAGGTCATGACTTCTTGTGTCCTCCCTCATTACCCCTCATCCTGTAGCTTTTGCTTTTGTCTCATATGTGCTGCTTCCCCTTGCATGTCGTCTTGGCTTGAAGAAGATGCTTGATTCCATGTTTGCAGTGGTTGTATATCTCACTATAAATGGTATTTGAAGAAAAAGACCATCTGTGTTGCATGCTCATTTGTGGAAGTATTAGCTCATTTTGGATGCATGCTTATATGTCAACTAACCCTGTGTGCACATAATTTGAACTGAAAACAAGAAATTTGTCAATAGTTTGTACGTAACACTAACCCCTCAAACTAATGCCCCAAACCAGAAAACCATTTCTAACACCATCAAAGATAAAGAAAATATGCCGGCAAAATATTTTCTTTACCTGTCCTTTGTAAGTCTACAAATACTAGACTAGACAAGAACGGCCTACTAAAAGTCTCGAAGTTGTCTTTGGTACACAGTCAAAGACAGACAGCAACCAGCAAGATCGAAGCTAACCTATTCCTGGTGGAGCGGCCGTCACAGCCATGATGTTCATAAATGGATTTTTCCCTCCCTTTTGTCATTCCTCCCAACCAGGTGACAATATCTGTGGACGGCATCCTGACCACAACAGGCTATACGCAGGAGGACTACACAATGCTGGGATCAGATGATTTCTTCTACGTTGGAGGAAGTCCAAGCACAGCAGACTTGCCTGGGTCACCCGTCAGCAACAACTTTATGGGTTGCCTGAAAGAGGTAGGTGGTCTGGGCGAGCCCCGTTCTTTCATCTACATGCATCATATCACCGTGTCCTTGTCTGGACTGAGAGGGAACAAGTTTGAATAGACTGTCCGAGCAGAATAATAGATTCAGTACAGCTTATCTTGTGAAAAGGATAGAGCAGACATCATACCAGTGGTGTGTTTCTCTAATGAAATTCGCTATAATTCGAGTTATACATTTTTGCCCAGATGCGAAATTGTTTCAGGCGTAGTTAATTTGACTTTTCAATTGCGGTGAATCATTTGATTAAGGTTTCACAGGCCAGAGAAGAAGCTATGGTGATTGGATGAGATGATACTTTGCATAATGATATGCATCATTCTCAAAAAGGGAACCCCAAAGAGACTCTGCTCAACAACTGGACATGAAGACATCTGTAAATGCAAAATGTACCCGCAAGGGATGGATCTCACAGAAAAATGCTTTATATTTCACCCCTAAATAAAAAAGAAAAAATAAGTTATATTTTGCTTCAGGAAACTGAATCCTATCCGAATGACCATTGTTTTTTTTTGTTATTTAGTGTCCTTTGTAATTTAGTTGCAATTAATTAAAAACCTAATTTAGAGAAGTCAAAAGACAAATAATTGGCTGCAGTATGTGTGATGTAAATGCAGTAATGGTAAAGAAAAGCCTCACAATAAAGAAGAATTATCTTCAAACTATCTTCAAGCAAAGTAATGCAAAACGTTTTTTGAAACAAAGTATAATTTCTTTCTTTGAATTTTAGGGTGAAATATGATCCAGACAGGTTTTGTTTTCGCATGAATTTCACCCTCTAAGAGCCATTATACCGTTTGCAGAAGTTAGATGTCATTCTCTTCGATCAGCTGTTCATTTCCACATTCCTCAGTTGTCAGTTCTGGATAACTTTATCAGTAAATGGACTGATCTTTAATTTAGCTGGAAATAGGCAATTACTCTGTTGCACGGCTGCTGGCGAGATCCTTCATTAATTCATGCTGAACAAACAGCAGACAACAGAACCTCCTTTTTCGCAGTGAGCGCTACAACAGCCTGCTATCTTTTAATGACCCGCCATCAAGCTATCACTGCCGTTTCCATCTCAGACTGGCCCTCCTATCGCAGGGCTAAAACCTGCAACATCGGCGTTTGCGTAAAAAACTCATTTCATTCCCTCTTTACTGTGTTGAGTTAAAAAAAACTGCCACTCATGTCAGAGATTACAGTAATCAGTCTCATATGTGCTGCGATATAGCGAGTGCTTACACATAACACTGCTCTGTTAGATAGGTGAACTGGATGCTAAGAGCTGCTCAAGACGAGATATCAGAACTTATACATCCTTCACCCACCCAAGAGTGGCCGTAATGATAGATACCTCCTCCTCACACTCTTTCTCATAGCTCGAGTCCAAGGATAAAAAGAAATTTTATACGCTTCTCAGATTTTAAAACCTTACATTTGATGTGGAAGCTGAAAATGATGTAGTTATGGAACACGTGTGGCTGCTCAGACACATGGGGTTCGTAATATAGCAAGCATGAGACTGTCAACATCTGATCAGAATGACATGATCATAAGCGTGCCATTTTGTATTTTTAGGTGGGGTCAGTTAAACCTAAAATGTCCAGTTTCAGTAGGTTACTTATGTAGTGCTCTTACTTTTTGTGCAGTATAAAAGAATGTCAGAAATAGGGTTAGAAATGCCAGAAAGAAAATACCTTTTTTTCTACCTTTCTGATATAGCCATCATACAAGTTATACATGCAACCACATAGAACAAACACTGAAAATTATAAAGATCAAGAATTTTTTTTGCTGCACATCAGAAATATATTCTTTTGGTTTTTCTCATTGTGATGGATGAGTA
>JAUCMS010000031.1:4413407-4483004 GCA_032357445.1 Enteromius radiatus | reverse complement strand
AAAGGCCAATAGGCATTGTTTCATTGTATGGACATTTGAATACTGAGGTGCAGTTACCATATAACAACAATCTTTCAATACATGTTTGAAGGGCTCCATATGGGCCGGAACGCAGGGGTTCCAGGTAACCAGGTAATAGAGGGACTTCCAGCGTGTCTGTGAACACTGAGCAAAGCAAATTGCTTATTATGTTGGCAGGAGAGCTGGTTTCTCTCTTGGGCTTCATTCATTTGTATAATATTATAAGAAACCGTTGCGATCTTTTTCTTTTATACTCTTCCTACAATAATCATTCTATGGGTCAAAATTGTCTATTTTTCTTTTATTATTTATCATATAATTTTTCGTTTTTCTTTCAATTTCCTACCATAAATATATCACAACTTAATTATTGATTAGTAAATATGCATTGCCAAGAACTTAATTTGGACAACTTTAAAGGTGACTTTGTTTAAAACAAGGTACAAAAATGGATTTTTGTGGTGATGCCTTCGAATTTTGGTTTCCCTAAATAACCTTTCTATGAAATAAAATAAATAAATAAATAAATAAATAAAAATGTCTTAGTCTGAAGAATATTTTAGTAATCTGAACAGCATTTTCACACTATACGACTTTGGCTCCATGGGTCCGGAGAAACACACTCACCATGCGAGAAGTCATAATAAAAATTCAAATAGACAAACAAAGAGATTCCTGCCTTTATTAGAGAGAAGAATATGTTCAGCCCTTCCCTCCGAGACTTTTGAATATTCTGTATTAATTGCTACCGAAGCTTCAAAGCTCAAAAAATGAAATTCAGACCAGCCCTACTATTAAGAAACTACAGCTCCTGACTGTTTGCCGAGACAGGATGTACAACACATCAGATCACCTATAAAATTTGACAGCAGAATTACAAATAGTATTATTATTTTTAATTAGCTTCTGTAAACTCCTTACTGTAATAAAGCCATTATTGTTGGCACCTTTATGATAAACTGCCTGTTATTTTTCATCATTTAAGGCTTTGCGGACAAAATGTCTGTGATATACAAATGTAAAGTTCAATTTAAATATATGTGGAATTAAAATTAAATTAATAAAAAAATAAACCAATTAGACTTTTTAGGCCCATGTTCCCTATCAAACAAAAAGGAATCTCAAGAGGATACAAAAGGTCAGACCTAGCAAACATTGACATCAGTTGTTTTTGTATTATCAGAGTACATGTCATGATATCATCTTTTTGTCCTTGAACAGTGTTTTGAGACAAATGTATAAGTCAAATACAGCGGTTTAACACTCCATTGCCAGATAAAGATTGTAAGTCAACCTCCTGCATGTTAATTTGCTGTGAATGTCGGTCATAATCATCTGCAAGGGCATCTGACTGAGTGTAATCGTGTCTTATATTGAGTTTGTGAGAAGAGCGAATATGAGAGGTATTCTGATACTAACTAGAAGTGCATCTAAACATTGTCATTCAACACTTATGCCACAAGGCAAAATAGTCAGTTTGTTAAGTGCCACACAGACACGCACACACACCTGGACTGCTCATTTGCATGGCTAATGTCTGAACTAATAGCCTAACACTAAAATGACTAGACAGCCTTAACACTTAAAGGGGCACATTGTAATTATTAGTGATGCTTGCAAAGCTGCTAAGCTAAACTGTATAGAAAACACAAGATAAATCTGTGTTTATCAGCTTGATTCAACTAGCTCTTGACTTAGCCAGTAAACAGGCCTTTTTCATGTTGGGTACACCAGCTGAGACTTTAACCGATAGTCGGATGTCTAATAGTTCTGCTAAACTACACAGTCAGGTTGTGTTTTTTTAACTCTAAACCCACACTCTACTAAGAGTGCTCACCCGACTACCTGATGTTTGTCCAGATCCATTATCTGCTCCATAGAAGCCTGTAGCTACTGCTCGGGCCAGACTGTCTACTGTCACACTCCACGCTGTTGTCCTGTCACTACACATACACTTCAGATTTTCTCTAATGCACACTCAGCATTTCAACCCTGACAAACTCCTCTTTTTTTCTAGATTGAGAAAATGTGTGCTTGGAAATGTCTCCTGATACATTGACTGAATGTTTAGAAATTCAAAACATTTAATACAGGGGTCATCTAATGAGAAATAGTTTTATTTTATAAAGTATTGTTGCATTTCTACAATCTGTTTGGTATTATAACATTCTACATACAACATTATATCAGATGCTCCTTGTACTATCTTCTAAACATGTAGTACAACATCATTTTATGAACATGGAATTTAACATGAATATGAATGTATTTTCTAGTGCTGTCAAACAAATAATCTTGATTAATCACATCCATATATGTTTATGTATACATAATAGATTTACAGTACACGCATATATTCTGTAAACAAAAATGTTGATTTTGGATGCGATTAATCATTTGACAGCACTAGTCTTTTCCTCTCTCACTTTTGTGGGTTTGATTGGCATGAATTATCTTCTGAACAAAGGAAACTTTCCTCAAAGAATAGCCTGTCGAAATATAAAACAAACACAAGCTGGAGAGTCTGAAATAACTGAATCTTTTTTGAAGCATTATTAAGTCCATTATGGATCTCTAGAGGTCATTTAATATCTTATTCTTTTTAAAAAATAACAAACAACATCATTGCAAATACTGCATATGAGTTTAGAAACTGACATTTTTGACAAGTGAAAGAGATGAATAAAGCACTGTATTTTTTATAGAACAAGAATTCTAATTTAACACTGCAGTTTTACACAGCATTTAATCTGTTTTTTTTTGTTCTCCTTTTTTTATTATATGTAACTTTTACTACAGTATATTCATAATATAGTGATGTGCCATTTATTGCTTCTTATTTTTATTTGAGTAATAAAAAATGTTTTTAAAACGCTTTAAGCAACTTACTGTAATTAATAAATGTCATCTTTGTACAGGAAGGCACAGTATAATACCAAGCTAATGTCATAGCAATCTGGTTTGTTAAGAGATGGAGTATTGTGTTTAAATCTCTGAATGATCATTTAAAACATCTTCTTTAGCTTCCCACCTAGAAAACCGCAATACCGTTATAGCTCACAGTAGAATAAAGTTAATTCTGTGTAAACAGGTAAAACCTGTTTTCATGCGGTAATTGAACTCATTTTACCGTATCGTCTGATGTGCCTTGCCAATTTAGTGCTGAGATTTTGTTTTGCACGTTAATTCCTTCAGTCATTAATGTAGAAAATGAGTTTGTTTGGTTAATAAATGCAAAACCTCATTTCCGTGCGAACGGCCCTGATCATTTCAAAAGTACCTCGACAGGTCATGCCTCAGTAATGCTAAATTAAATAACGAGATCGGATGTTTGTGGGATGAGCTGATATGTTGATAATTGGCTCAGATATTTTGTTCATATGCATGGTTTGCCATGCGGACTGTTAATATTATTTATATGTGTCTAAACTCTATGTTTTAATGTGTTTTTGTGTTTGAAAACAGGAGTTGTAGTGGGAGCTTTGGTTTTTTACTAAGCACCACTGGCTATAGTGCTCAAGTTAATTGCTATTGATTCAGGCAGTGTGAAGGTCATCTATGCCGGCCTGGGGGCCTCAGAGAGCCAAAGTGGACCCTACAGCCATGGCCCTTAAATCACCTGAGAGTGCACTGAATGCTAGGGCTACGGTCCCTTAACAGCACTCAAAAATAATCACAACTGAGTTTACCCACATTCTGCGGATTTTTTCAAACTGATCTTTGTCAATACTGTATTTCTCCCAGGCTTGACCATAGTGAAGCCCATGTGGCACGGAGGCCTGGGTGATTAGTGTAAAACTTTATAACACAAACTGCAGGTTCCCTCGGTGGCTTTCCTGTTTTAGCACAAACTGTTTTACCGCCAAAGGCTTTTAGCATATATTGATTTGATACTGTAGTGTCTCTGATTAAGCCACAAAGAGCACATAGAGATGACATCCGTGAGGGTTTATCTTACAATTACTCTTTCCAGCGTAATCTGGGTAATTATGTCAGTGATTTTACTCTTTCCTCAGGTTGTCTTTTCTTTTGATTGCCTTCATTTCTCTCTCTGTCTCTCTGTTTCATTCTCTTTGGGGAGATGATGAGGGGGAGGAACCTTTGTAAAATGCACAATGATTGGAGTATAGCATTTCATGGCAACATTCACAAGACAAAACACACAGAACTGAAAAAGATCTAGATCCGTGCAATTTATTCATGCAGCTACAAATGTGTTTATCCAAAAACAAAAATACGGACACATACATGTTTCATTTTGACTGCCTGCAGACAGAAAATTGTTCAAAGTGGCATTGAGATAGATTTGAATTATGTTAGTCTTTGCCTGTTTTTTGGTTTTTTTTAAGTCTCAGAATGACGTCTTTGACTGTTCGATAACATGCTTTTAAGGATCTAGTACTCTTTTATGTGTGTGTATATATATATATATATATATATTTTTTTTTTTATTTATATATATATATATATATTAACTTATTACTTAATTTTATTTAAATATAAACATTTAAAAAAATAAATATTAAATCAGTTATATAAATTGTTTAAAAAGTAAAGATTATTTATTAAATTATTTGTTATGTAAAGATTGCTTTTTTTTTTCCAAAAATATAACTTGACAAATTTATTTATATACTTGTTTATATTTTGATCCCTGCAGTCATTTTACTGTACCTACTGTATAATATGAGTCCACACTCAGATATATGTACAAATCCACATGTTCAGACATCTTGGACTGAGAATTTGAGAGTATGGATCGACACTCATGTCAGGGGTAAACACGTCAGTATACGATTTCACAGCAGTTGATCAAAATGTGCCACCCCCGTGGTCCCAAGGCCTTGTTATCTTCCCTCGTCCCTTCCTCTCCATCCCCAGCAATCTGCCTGATTTCACAGCTTCAGGAAATCAGCTCATATTCTGCAGATTTTCCCTCCCTATCATTCACCTCTCTTTGAAAAGTCCCTAATCATGCTGAATAGCCAATCAGTGAAGCACTAACAACAGCATTCATTTGGCCACGGTACACAAGCTCATCCAGACGGAAGTGAAAGGAAACTTTGTGTCTGCCGTTGTGTAGCTCTTTTAGAACCGGGCAAAAATGATTTGTCTCTTTACGAGATGCATCAGTGTGTTGACATATCAGACCCCATCAATAGAAAGTGTTTAACATGAGGGTACAAAACATGCCATTCCATCACGAAAGGGGAGAGGTGGTCTCCGCCGCTGCCTGAGGAAATGGGAGATAGCATTGCTTTGCTTGACAGTTGTGGATATTGGATATTTTGAGAGTTTCCACATTCTCTCTCACACTCTATTTTTCCTTTCTCACTTTATTCTTGCATTCAGACTTTGTTAGAGTATATTCCTATTTGATAGTGTTATAGCTTTTTCATTGTTACTGTTAAGTCCGCTTATAATGTCAGTGAAGGGCTGTTTTAAATATTAGGCAGCATAATTATGATTATTCTAAGATCATATTTTTTTTTTTGTATAAGGCATCTTTTACAAAAAAGGCAATCCCATAATGCATTGCAACAGCTGATCCAATATGATTGATGAATCTCCTTAATCATAGTGTTAAACTATTGATAAAGCTCATTAGGTCCTAAACTTTTTTATAATCAGACTTGGATTTTTAATATGATGATTTAAATCAAGGGTTCAGAAGCCATTTCAGGTTTTAAAAGCATTTTCATGAATTATTCAGTGGATTTCAATGAACTGCTCTGGTACTGATCAGGATTAAGACTCATTTCTAAGAGTTCATGACTAATCAAAATGGTGAGCTGGAATGAATTAATTAGAATCACTAAATATCCTAAAATAAAGTCTGTCATGAGCCTATTCTGGCCATTTTCACTTTGATAAAGAGCATCAGATTGGTAGGCTATGGGAAATTGTACCTTTTATTATTTTAGGCTGAAAATGAACATTTATCTGCTAATGCATTAGGACTGAAGATACTTGGATTGTACAAGCTGTACAAACAGACAGTGGGTTTGTAAATACATAAACTAAAAAACAAAATTGAATTTAATTTATTAACTTTATCTCCGTCTACCATCCTATATAATACTAATGTGGTGGAGAAATTCTGTAGCTCTGAGCTAATCGCAGTGCTCTTAGCAAGATAATACTTTTATTTTTGTGTCTGTCATTTAGGACAATACATGAGCACAGAAGAATGTGAAAGCAACTTGTTATTTTTCTGTTGTGGCAGGAACCTTACTTTCTGTCACTATTCAGAGAAAACAGAAACCAATTTTTTTTTTTCAAAGTCCTTTTTTTGTCTTCCGTTTGTGTCTGAGCACTTATCTGTCATGCACACTTGAATAATTATCGAAATGAGCAGACTGGAACAGAATATCTGCTTAATTTACTATAAAAAGTGAACAGCCAAAGGGGTACACACACACACACACACACACATTCCAGAGAAGTTGGGGCATTTTGTAAGTACAAAGTACAAAGATAATATATCCAAAGTTTTCACTGACCAATGTAAATGTATTTTGTAAATATTAAGAATTTAGTTGTTGATAGCTGTGACACACTTCAAATAGTTGGGAAAAAGGCATGTTTAACACTGTTACATCAACATTCCTTTTAATTACAATGTTTCATTGATTGTAAATTGTTTATTTGAAACACAAATAACAATCATGTTTTTTTTTATTATTATGCTGTCATGTTTTTATTGTGTATTTTTTGGTAATTTTTTACCTTTTTTTTTAAAGGTACTTTTAGATTTTTTTATATCTCACAATTGCCAGTTATAAATTAGTAATCTGTTCACCCCCCCATTTTTAGTTTCACAAATTTTCCTCACAAGCGTGGTTGGTCGCTTTACATGTTGGTCAGAAATTCTTGTCTTTCTTGTATTTCTTTTTCAGAAAATGCTGCATCGTGGATCAGACTTTATTCTGATAATGTCACATAGACAGACTTTTGATTATGTATAAGCTTTCAGTTCACTGAATAGTACTGTGCATTTAAATAGTGTTTTATCACACTGAAAATTCAAGTTGACACCAAGTAAATTAGTCATCATTGAGCATTCACATCCCATAGTATCTCATTTTACATCAATGTGGCTTTTTTTCTCTCCCTCCTCTCCATGCATGGAGGCTCACAAGAGCCGAGGTCTCTGTCTGCCCCTCCGTCACAGCTGGTTAGAGGAGCAAGAGGTGACGGCCAACAACTATCCACCTAACATGCTCTTAGTAGTCACTCACAGACCTGCTGAATTTTTCAGATTGCAGATGTTGTTTGCCTCAAAAACCTTTATGAGTTATTGTCGATGACCTTCATCGGGTGAAACTGTTACATCGTTGTTTCTGTAGTCATCTATGCCAGTCACTACCCCACCTGCTTTCTTCTCTTAGAAAAATATAAATGAGCCATGAAAGGACAAGGAAGGAGAGCACAGTAGGGAAGCATAGAGAGAGAGAGTGAGCAAGAGGAAGGCAAGAAATATGGGAACTAGCATAGCGGTTAGCATATGTGCCCATAATATACAGCTTTGATGCCCATGCAAGTCATTCTACAATAAATACAACCTATGAATTCAACCCCCCAGCTCCCATTTTTTTGTGCTTGTATGTATTAAAAATGTTTTCATTCATAATGAAATCAACGCTCACTTTTTGATTTGATTGACTTTTATTTTGGAACATTAAAACCTCTTTTGGGTGGGATTTCAGGGGTTCTCCAAACAGAAAAGTATGTGGTACATAAGTCTCCATTAGCTTCCAATTCATTGGGAAGAATAATACATTTTAAAGAAAGCTGTTTTATTTGGGCCTCTCCTTGCCATTCTCTGCTGTCTACAATAAAATAAGAAACCCAAGAAGAGAGGGATTCATGGAGGGCTTGCGGGTTTGCTGTAAGCGGTGCGGCTCTGCGGTTGAAAACTGTTTATTTTCAGTGGCAGGAGAGTAATTGAACTGTTTCTAATCCAGCTCTGAAGCTAAATGAGTGCAGACGAGAGCGGTCCGCAAGCTGCTTGCACAATAACGGCTGAAACAGAACAGAGTAAATCCTTTTGTGTCTGCGCTGGGAGGAGCAGAGAGGCAGCACGTGGAGGAGGATGTACTGCATTTGGTCCACCTCTTCTCTTTTTTAAGGGCGGTTCTAAATTATTCAAATTGTTGCTGCAGTATAGCTACGAACTGCTATTTATGGCAACTGCGGGTGTCAGAAACCCCACTTGAGGATTTCACTATAAACCAACCCTGTGGCCACACCAGCCATCTTTTAAAACGGACCAGAGCATGAGAACGAATTTAGACTTTGAAGTGGTTTTGAAGGATGCGTGATAAACTTGCACATTGTTTATTCACAGGCAGCACGGGTTTTTAAAATTGTTCATTGTGCACCATGTTCATGCATAAGTGCTTTTAATTATCTGTATTTAGCATTAATTGTTGTGCAACCATTTAAAAAGCCACTGCAATATATTGATTTTTTTTTACATGTATTGTCATCATAAGGCATTTGCTGCCATCTAGTGGCACATGACGGAAATATTAAAGTCTCTGTGATTGCCAACCAAGGGAGATAGAGGACATTTTAAGGACAGATGCTATTTTCTGGATATGTGTCCTGTTTGGTGCTTTGCATAATCATGTGCTTTATTTCTAATATGCATTAGATTTAAATGTTAAGCGTTATACAGTATTTCCCAATTGAAGATTCATCTTGTTATTCAGACTTCAAAATATATTTCCAAACTCCTCTATATGACATTTCAGGCTAAAATAATACTGCTTCCAATAAATGGCTTGTAAGTCATTATAGTCACATTTACTGTAAGCATGATGCCCTTTTAGATTTATGAGGGTTTATGATTGTCGAGCAGTTGTACTGTGAAAAACCTTCATTTTGTTTTAATACGACTACATAATGCTCATTGAAAGTGACTCTGTTTCATGTATGCTGTGTGATTATGACAGTGACCCAAAATCTTGCTCTGTTAGAGACTGCAATTAGCATCATCTGGGTATTTGCTTCTCAACAAAATAGAACGCACACCTGTGACGCATTATTTAACATGCGTATGCGACCGTTTGTGTGGGTGTGACCACCTGCAAGTCTGTTTAATTACAAACATGTGCCGAACAATTTCCTGAATGGTTTGGCTTTAGTAAAATGTTTTAGTTCCGTTTTCACGTCATTATTTCATCCACAGAATGTTTCCCATAGAAAAAAAGTTTCTCTATGATTCCTAAAATTACTGTAGCACTACCAAACCAGATTTATTTTACCACTATATTATTCTGAATAAAAGTTATTAACATTCATTCAATTAATAGTCAGCCCAAAATGAAACTTTGCTGAAAATATACTAACCCACAAGGCCATCCAAGATGTTTCCTCAGAAACAGAGGCAGTGTTCCTGTGCAGTGAATGGGTGCCATCAGAATGAGAGTCCAAACAGCTGATAAAAACATCATAATTCACAATTAATCCACACCAATCCAGCCCATCAATGATTATTCACTTATTGTTGCTTCTGGCTAAAATCCATAATAACTATTTCTCCAGTGAAAAAAATCCATTCCCTCTAACATTAAAATCCACTGGCATATTTGTTTAGAAATATTTTTAGCTTGTAAACTGCATATTTCTTCCCTGATTCAGACCATTTTTTCACTAGAGATTGCAATATTGTGGATAGAGGATATTTTAACTTATCTTAGTGATGGATTTGTTTCTTACACACATGTAGTTTACAAACATTACTTGTGGTTTTATCAGTTGAACGCTCATTTTGACGGCACCCATTCACTGCAGATGATTTATTGGTGAGCTGATGTAATGCTAAATTTCTCAAAATCCAATGAAGAAACAAACTCATCTGCTTCTTGGATGACCTGAAGGTGAATTGTAATATCTTTAGTATATCTGATATACTATCATACAGTAAATCTCTCATTCTCACAGTGGTTGATAAAATGTCATCAGGAATTTGTCTTCAAACTTAACTGGGCAGTTACACGCTTCACTGCAACAGCAGACCTATCAAAAATCTCTCTCTTGCCATCTTAATTTCCAGCATGTGGCACAACTGGAGCTGATGAAGGTTAAGAGTCTAACTGGGCAGCTAAAGGCGGCGGCAACAGCTGCTCTATTTTGAGGCACTGCTTACCAAATGGTCTCTGCACGTCTCTGTCTCACAGGAGAGATTGAAGGTTGGATTGCTGTCTGCATTAATGTCCTTGTCATCTTCAGTTTAGAGTTTGTCGTCTGCTGGTGAGCAGCAGGAAGACTGACAATTTAATGAACATTGATTGCCTTTTATGCCTGATGTTTCTCTCATTATGTCATTGAGACAGAGCTTGGTACAGGTCAGTCTGATCCCTCTGTGCCACACAGATGATGATGATAGATCATATCACAGATACACCTTAATTAAGCAGCCTGCGCTCACTCAATATTAGAAGCTAAATCAATACATTTGTATTCCAGAGCTCTAGCCCATCCGGGTTAATCGAAATGTTATGACACGAATGTGCCTCAAGCAAGGCCTGTAACATGATGAAAATAAATAAATAGATACAAATGCATTTACAAAAGGTCCATTATTTTTAAAGAAGAAATGTACCAATCACAAATATTTCATAAAAAAAACTAATCTAAGTTTATATAAATAGAAAATAAATAAAAAAGAAGATTTCAAAATAGAAATAGAATAGGTGCAATAAAATATTAATTTCTTTTGACACATATTACTATACATTTATTTGTACATTTTTAGTAATTATATGTAAAATTTAATAGCAATTTCTGATTGAAAATATAAAAAAGCAAACCCTACACCTTGTATATATGTATGTATGTTTTTGCAAGAGTCCTTTTGGACCTTATCCATAGTTTTCAGTCACCTGACCGGTTCGAAGACCTGGATGGCAAAACATCCATAGAACTGCATTTATTTTTCATATATTTAGATCACTCCTCAAAACAGTAAAACAAAGTTATGTGAACAAAATTTTAGGTTTGGTCATTTGCAATCCATATTAAGCACCCGCAGCAATATTTCAATCATTAAACAGTAAAACAGACAAAACATTGTTTTAATGTAATTAAAACAGTAATATTAAAATATCAAATTCGGTAATCTCTGTATTAATGATGCGTAGTTTACATAGGAAAGCAGATGATGCCAGAATATGAACCGCTTAATGGTTCAGTGTTTTCCTTATAATAGTTCTAAACGTTAAACCATTAACATGAAACTTTGCACATTGCGTTTATATTGTGGCTTCATCTGCTTGTCTGTACAAAATATATATCTGCATTTTACTACATTACTGCTGAATATAAAACTGCGTGAAACTGGAGCAAATCTTTGTTTTGCCCGCCGGGGGGCATCTACTTTTTTTTTTGGGTTAATTTACAATAAATAGTCCCACAGTGTAACAAGTGATTTTTTTAAAAAACAGCATCCATAATAATTATAAAATAATTACAAAAATGTTTTTGACCGCAGTATAGCATGTCACACTGCAGGACACTGCTTGAAATCTGACTTGCATATCCACTCGAATGTGCATGAATGCTCAAATGCATAAATGCATGAAAAATCGGTTTGTGAAAGATAATATATACTGTATCCAAAAGTTAAAATGCAGCACAGAGAGAAATGAAGAACAAAAAACTGATTAAACATTCTATCTATTCAGTCATCAATTAGTCAGATGGAATGTCAGTTAAAGCCCTTTATTTATTGAATTAGCCTCTCCCACGAGTAATGCTTTTTGCAGCTCATTTGACTTTCATGAACCGTGTTTCACTCGGGCATGTGATTGAATAAGTTCTCTATTCATTATTTACACAGGAAAACAAAAGCAGGGCTTAATTAATATACAGAAATGTCAAATGTGTCACCGCATATTTATCCCAGTCAAGAGAGATTTTACAGGTAAATACAGTGAATGAGCGTCCCGATTTATGAGATGCTTTGAGAAGAAACAGCAGTGTATGAAATCTCATAAGTGAGTCTCTCAAGATGGCTGCCGGATGCTGTTGTGTAACATCGAGCCTTATTGAGAAACACTGCCACCCTGTGAAGATCTCTAGTGCCTTATTCCCTCGTCACTCTCGTCACATCCTCCACGGCATGTTTCTGTCCACTCGCATCAGCCCGCTGCTCAATAACAGTGATACAAAATCATTTTGATTTGCTTTCGCTCAGAGTTAATCGCCATACTGTCTAGAGGTTAGTCTCACTTATCTGTTTCTCTTCTCGCTGTCTTCACTGATGGCAGCTCGACCTCGATTTCTCTCTCCCCCTTTCTACTTAGTATGCCGGGTGTAAAATTAAAATTGGCGGGGGCCCCAGGGAGGATTGAAAATCAACTAATCGCACATAATAACATATTGATCACTGTGTAATTGTAGAGTTTGTCAGCGGTTTCTATGCGTCGATATTTAGGATGCATGTGTTCTGGATGGAGTTTTCACAGCTCAGGATTAAATGAGCTTCTGTTGTTGATCTTCTTTTGAAATGTGGGATCATTGTATTTACGCTTTATGATTGAATGAAGTCTGCTATATGTATTTTTAAGCAAATAATTGAGGTTTTAACATTGTGAGGAACATTTCAAATTCAATCAATACAATTCATTCAATCAAAGAATTCCAGATGCACCATGGTTTGGCCTGCACAGGGAAATTACAGATTATCTATTGTTTAGAGTGGTTCTAAGAATAGATTTGTTCAATAAAAGTTTGTATCTTTAAAAGAAAACAAAATCTGAACAATACTCTATTTGATGGGTAATTATATAAACAGATGCTTTTAATGCCTCTCTTTAGACGTGTTTTGTCTCACAACATTTAAAAAAAATAAATGTTTAAAATGTTTTTGAAAGAAGACTCACATATATTTAATAAAAAAAACGAATAATTTATATTTAACATTTTAGTATTATATAATTACTATTATGTTTTTATCATTATTTAGTGCTGTCAAACAATTAATCATGATTAGTCACATGCAAAATAAAAGTTTTTGTCTACACAATATACATACATAGTAACACATGCAGGTATATATTTAAGATACATGTGATATTTCTATATTAAATATATTTATTTATAGAATATATGTATATACGTGTAAATATTTTCAAAATATATACTGTATGTTTGTGTATTTATATATCATTAATGAATATATACAGTACACATACATACATTTTTTATTTTGGATGTGATTAATCATTGTTTGATGATTATTATTGTTCCATTGTTTGACAGCACTAGTATTATTATATTATGATTATTTGTACAATTATTATACAATTGATCGTGTCTAAATTTTGTAGCACTACCTTATTTAAAAAGTCTCTTATACTCAACAAGCATGCATTTATTTGATCAAAAATACAATAAAAATTAATATTGTGAAATATTAGTGTTTTTATAGGTTAAATATGTCATTTATTCCTGTCATGGCAAAGCTAAATTGTCACATGATCCTCCTAATACTGTATGTTAATTTGGTGATCAAAAACATATCTTAATATTATCAGTGTTGATGCTGATAAATATTTCTGTTAAAACATCATATGGTTTTTTTTCAGGATTCTTTGAGTTGAGATTAAACAGCGTTTCACTGTTTGCACTTCCTCATAAGAAATAATATGAATAGCGGGTTTGGCGTGCTGTCCAGGGGGGCGAGCCGACGGACTCCGAGCCCTACTGGCTGTACCCCTAGCGAGGGTAGAGCTCGGGGCCAGGCTCGGACCCCTCTTGTCCCCCCAAGGAGAAGGGGAGGCAGAGGGATGCGAAGCTAGATGAGGAAGGGAAGTAATCAAGGATATTTAAAGCGGAGGCAGACGAACCGGATTGGATGATGCTTAATAGGCTGATTAGAAGTGATCAGAATCAGCTGAGGCTAGCGTTCGAGCATGATCCTCCTGAAACTATGTTTACAAACATCCCTTTTTGGAAAGGGAACTCTTTTGTAACATTATGAAAAGTCTTTACTGCCTTTTTATCAGTTTAATGCGCCCTTGCTCAAAAGCATGAATTTCTATTAGGAAAAAATATCTGAATGGTGGTATTGTATTATTTTTTTATCTTTCTTTTTTTGACCTTCACTGAATATTGTAACAAAAGATAATAACCTTGTTGTGCTGCAGAAGTTTCTTTTAAGAATGTTTATCTTGAGGTGAGATTTTTGTGGCCTCATTAATTTCTTCTATAAAAACCCTGGCTGGAAAATGCAGCCTATAGCTGTGATTTATGTCTGCATGCTGTAGAGTCAAAGCAGACATTTTATGCCCGGCTGGCTTTTCTAATACATTCATATGGAGTGTTTTCCAGCCAGCAGTGCGTTGAATGACAGTCAGAGGCTGGGGCTGGGGAGAAAGGGCATCGCCGCATCCATCAGTCCCGTCCTAGCAGTGTGCCTGACTGGCCGTCTGTGTGTCAGCTTGCTGAAAAGTGCAGATGTCTTCAACATTTCCCATGGCAGCAGAGATCTGTTCATTTACCTGTTGAGCCAGTTAATCAAAACTCGTGGGAGGCTCATGCAGATTGTGTTAACTCGGTGTGCTTTGTCATGCATTTCCTCAAGAAAATGATTACAATTTTTGCAAGCCATCATCTTGAACATGCAGACTTTTGTTTTTTGTTGTGTTTTAATGTTTTAGGTTTGTTTATGGGTACAGTTTGACGTTTCCTATGGTTTTTTTAGTCATAACTTGTCTAAATCTTGTGTTCTTTTGTTCACAGAGGCATCCATCTTGAGCTATGATGGCAGCATGTACATGAAAGTGGTGATGCCTAACGTGATGCACACTGAAGCGGAGGACGTTTCCCTTCGCTTCATGTCTCAGCGGGCATACGGGCTGCTCATGGCCACCACCTCACGCGACTCCGCCGATACTCTTCGGCTAGAGCTGGACGGCAGTCGCGTCAAACTCACGGTCAACTTAGGTATTGTATAAAACCCCCTCCTTCAGGATGCAGTGCTTCTTCTTTTTCTCTCTCTTCCTATCTGTCCATCTTTCCAGCCCCACCCTCTCCTGCCTCCATCATCATTACATTCATTTATAAGATATATTAAGATGTTGTTTTATTGTTTTTCTTTATTTGCATGCTTCACCAGACATTTAATTGAGTTCAGTTTGAATTGATTGATTTCTTAATAAAGTAATTGACAGTAAATTCTAATTTTGGCTACTAATTGATGTTAGGGATGGGTGGTATGATATTATATCACTGTACAAGTAATATAATATTATATATCACAATATAGTTATATACTGTATATAGAAAGTAAAAAAAAATGTACCTTAAACTTTTATTCTGAACTTCATAGATGCAAATTTTGTTTATAACAACCAAAGGAGTATGCATAATATCATTCAGGTAAAAACATGAAATATTGTAATGAAATCTAATTAAATTACAATTTATATTAACACATAGTTTCAATTCTAAATTCTGATAAAAGGGGTCATATGACACAATTTCATGTTTCCTTCATCTTTGGAGTGTTACAAGCTGTTCCTGCAATGATTAAAGTCTCAAACCCACATAGATATTCTTTCTAAAAGTTTAAAACTCAACCACACATTCCTAAAAATGCCTAATTTAAACACCCCCACATGTCTAAGTCACTGTGTGGAAAAATTTGCATAGCATTGCCCAAATGTATACGGAAAGAACTTGTAACTTTAAATACTCGCTTTATTGTTGCCACCGCCGCCATGTCATGAGCACACCACACTTTTCAGATCGCTCAGCTTTGTCATATGACCCCTTTAAATAAGCTCACATTATACTTGCACATCATCTGGATTCTACGATTTTAGCCATAAGCAATTAATCTGTATATTTATATTATTTTGCATCTTTTGGACCATGCTACTACAAAGTACTACAAATGTATCCATTTCTCTCAACTGTAAATAACATAAAACAATCTTGCCCACTTATTTCAAAGCGCATGTGTCTATTGCGATAACATTTCTAAACTTCTGTCACATACCTGTATGTAGTACCACCATACTACCCAGGCCTAACGGACGCAATGTTTGGTGCATTTTTTAAATATATTCACCATGATCATTGTCATAGTGAAGACAAAAATCCTTTGAGACAGTCACAGCACTGCATAACAGCATAGCATTTTTTTATGTCGACTTTAGAAACGATGGGTAAATTCCTTTTTATGATTACAATCCAAGTGTTGTGACTTTCTGATTGTCAACTTGACACTAATTCCTGTCATCTTTTCTACTTGACAATGTCTTCAGTAACTCTTTTCTGACAAACCTCATGTTCTGTCTCAGTTGGTTCCCATTTGTACCACATTTGTGCTTTGGTTGGTATTTCCTTTCTGTTACATCACTTCCTTTTAACCACCATCACCTCTCCCTCCCTGTCCAGTTCTCTGACACACACATTCTCCATGCTTTGTCAAAAGATGGTATTCACCCCTTCAAAGGCCCTTAGCCTGCGGCCCGGTCGGCAAACAGCCCGAGAACAGAGCTCTCAGCTTCACCTGCAGCTGGTAGCACCTCTCAATCCTCGATCCGACACCATTACCTTTACATGAGAGATGAGAGACCCTAACTGGTCATTAAGTCACAGTGTCATCATTAAAGGAAGTGACACAACTCACACCTCACTGCAGGAAACAGCCTGAGGTTTGACAGTAGGACTGATCGTCTGTGACAGTTCAACCATAGTAGAGACAAACATAGCCCACACACTGTAAACATACTAAAAGAGACAAGAATGTCTTATGACTGCATACACAGAGAAATCATCTGGAATGATTTGACAGCCTGCCAGTCATAAAACACATTTCAAATACATACAGTATGTATATAGCTTATACAGTATGTTTATAGCTTCCAAAATACAAGGTTATTTTACTTTTAGGACAATGCACAGACCTCCACAACTATGCGTTTACAAACAATTATTAATATGTAAGAGATTGTAGTATATTAAGGGCTCATTTGAGTGGTCAGATCTCAGGAAGATCTAGCTGGAGGTACAGAGGCCACTGCATGGTGCTGGTGCTTATTGGATCGAGGCTGTTTGCTCCCACTTTTCTGTTGCGGTTGACGACACATGGTAAATCCAGCCACACAGAGCCCAACCCAGAGCATAATGCCATCAAAATGAGAAGGCAAGCTCGTAATCATTCAGTATTCAAGAAAACGCCCTAAACACCAACTTCTTGCTAAATGTATTTAAGCTATTAAAGCATATTTAGCTAATGAGCTGGTGTGATTTCTATGGGGCAGGACCTCAGATAGGTCTGAGAATTAAAAGCATAGTTTTAATAAAATAAAATAACGCTCTGGGTTGAATAGTCTTTGTGGCTGGAGAGCTCCAAGTGGCCATTTTATAGTTCTATAAAATAAACACTTCTTACAAGGCAATTGTATTTAGCAGCAAAATAATCATTAAAAGTATTCTATTCATAGAAATGATCTCTAAATCTTGAGAGTTGCAGCTAATCCAGTGACTTTTCATGAAATTGTAATGCTTTCATTAATCATAATTAATAATAATAAAAAATGGCCGCATCTTTGCATGTGGACGTCCCCGGAAGGGTGGAATTATTGTTTTTGGATGTCTGCAGCTGTAACCTTGAAGGATGCAATTTCATCTGTCACTTATTTTCCCCCATCTAGACTGTATCAGGATAAACTGTAACTCCAGTAAGTTAACACTCAAGTTTCATTTTGCTCCTAATGATTCTCTTGTTGAAACGAATGTCTTGTACCTTTTCCTCCATTTAGTCAAGGAGAGTTTGCGTCTAGGGAAAGGGTCAGTTGATGCATCTCTCCAATCACGATTACAACGATTGTAACTGGTGGTGACTTAATAATCATGGCTTACTTTTGATGGCCTGTAATTTAGCTGTCATGTCAGTCTATTTCCTACCTACCCTATTAGGATCTTTTATAGAAAGGTCTTAATTTGTACTTAAAAGTTGATGGTAACTACTTTGTTTTTACTTCCTTTAGTAAGGAATGTAGTATTTAAATTTATCGATTTTAAGTAGTGCATGCAATAATAAGAAATATTATTGTGCACGCAGAAATACGTTATGTGAAATTACTGAATTTAGAGACAGGTTTGCAATCTTCTCATGTTTCAGTAACTAAAGATTGTACAGCGTTTAAAGTCACATTATAAAGTCACCACATATTAACCTTTTTTCCTACAAATAAATTGTAATTTCGCATACAGATTTGCATACAGAGAAGCAAAATCACTAATGTTACATTTTTATAATGGCATTTAACTTCTGCATATTCTTATGATATGATGCAAAATGGTTATGTCATGTTTCTGTTTGTTGGTTGATATGTTTGCTGAGTTGGTTGTATTTTAATTAAAACTACTGCATTAACTACTGCAGTTAATTTTAAACTCTTTAATTTATTGCGCAATACACAATTCTTATAACAAAAATGATGCTAAAGATGCACATTCAGTTCTGTTGTTACCTGAAGTTCTTGGAATTTTCCTTCTAAGAAATACAAAAATGTCTTTGTTCAATACTATGCCATTTTATTTAGTTACTTGACTTTTTTTTACAGTTATACGATTACTAAAGAAAACATTTGAACGTTTTTTGCTTTTACTCACAAATAGGTCTTGAATTCTCTCAATGACAACGTTTTGATTGATATAAATTAAAAAAACTATCATATTTAAAAATATTTTATATATGTTTTATATGTTTTAACAGCATCATGTCCAAATAAATTTAGATGTCATATTCAAAATGTTTCACTCGATTTCAAAATTACATTTTAGTCAGAAATTACAGTCCAAAACAAAACAAAACAGTAAAAACACGTCAACTAAGTAGAATTCATCATGCACTCATTACTTTTATATTATATTGTTTTATATTATATAGAGCATAGTAACAGCATACAGCCTGTCATATTCAAAATGTATCACTCTATTTCAAACATTTAAGTCAGGAATTATAGTTTGGGGAAAACGAAACCAGTAAATTTGTTCAAGTTTATGCCACAATAACACGCAAACTAATACAAAAAATCAACAGTACTTGCTCAGCATGCACGTCGCATCTTGACGTAAATTCATCTGTTATTCCTTTCAGCTGTCTTTTTTTTCTGTTATCTTATGACGCATCTTCACTAAAGTAAATCCTGCTGTATTTCTCTCTACCTCCAGAAACTAGATGAATCCTCACACTTTGCGCACTTTCATGTCTGTGTGTCATGTTTTCACAGAGTTTCAGTTCATTTTAGTGATCCTTTTCTAAAAACAGTTTGTGGACAGAACATTTATTTTG
Source organism: Enteromius radiatus (assembly GCA_032357445.1). Lineage (NCBI taxonomy): Eukaryota > Metazoa > Chordata > Actinopteri > Cypriniformes > Cyprinidae > Enteromius > Enteromius radiatus. The sequence goes on along the minus strand of JAUCMS010000031.1, from coordinate 4,463,659 downwards.
CAAAAGCACACACTTTTGTTGTTACTGAGAGTGTACTCAGTACAAAAGTAGACACCTAACAGATTTGAATGGTGTATAAGACTTACAAAGTCAACAGAGTATTTAGTGTCTTTTGCGCTAATAAGAAAAAAGACGCTGGTCATGCCGGCGTGAGCGTTGACCTCAGAGAGTTAAACAAATAGCTGTTAGTTAAAAACTAACTAGTTTTTTCCCATTTTGAAAGGTAAGAATGTGTTATTGCAGCTTTTTTATTTCGCCTATGAATAGTATGTGACTGAGAAATAACTATAAATGGCTTGCATGGATTTGATATCTGCATGCAATAGTTACAGGTTTTAGAGTGCTTTGATATGTTGTGTGACTGTTTAAAAACTTCCAGTGCTCTGATAATAGAAAAGCTGCAGGCTGGATTCTGTGTGACTATCTTTATAATGACTGTATTGTAAGTTACTTTAGATAAATGATGAGTGTTGGTGATGTACTAGAGAGCCTGGCCTGCTGGAAATGTACTAAGTAAACCAATAACCCACAGCTATGAGTCCATCAGTCATTCTGATCAAGTACCACCTAGCAAACACTCACATCATGCTAGATTAGTCTCATCCCTTTTACCTGCACCAGTTCACACTTTCCATCACTCAGATTAATATAATGCCACTAATTATAATGATGTGCTTATCAGAGCTATTAGTTCTTAAGCTCCTGTTACGAGACCTGCATTTTTAAAAGCTCTAAGATTATTACCTGCATATAGCAGTGGAAACTGCAGAAAGTGGGTGATCCTAGTGGATTTGTGCATTAGTGTAACCCTGGTAAGCTGAGCTGAGAATTTTATGCTTTCAAAATAAGATAATTGCTTGTATGGCCTTTAGTAGTTGTTCTGCTTAGTTATTATGTTTCGAAATTTTGAAAAGGACATTGTTACCCTTTTAGAATCGAATCTAAGTTGCAATTATGCAGTAGGTTACAGTGCACTAGGTATAGTTTTTGCATCGGTGTAGGAAGGATCTGATAGACATGATACAGTATGTTGTCTGAACAATGTCAGATTGTAAGCATCATCGGTCAAAACACATTTATGTCGGTGCTGAAGAGGGTGGAAGGTAATATTCTTTCTCAGGAACTACCGATAACTGCATGCTGGTAGGTACATAACACAATTTCCCAAGAGCCAAGAGATTTTGAGGGAAGTGGAGCGTGCTATGCTCTGAGCTGAATCCAAAACACCTCACTGCTCTCCTCTGTGACTACTTAACTCCTCAAATGTATTGCATCATAAAGAATATATTGCTTTCTTGTAAATTAACTCCGATTCTGACTTTAAAGGTAAAGCATTTGATTTCTGTATCGCTTGCGTTATGAAACGAAATTGCAAAAGGATTGACTTTTCAAACAAGTTTCCCACATTATATTGCTTTCTGCCAAAGGAGCCCTGTCCCAAACTCATGTTATTGGTTGAGCCAGTGTTGCTTATAGTTACATATTCCCAACCAGGATAACAAATAACATTGTCCTTGAGTGGTGTATCAAGACCTTTTATGAGTAAAAGCCATTTTATAATCTCAGGATTATGTTTTGAAGTGATTCTTGTGAAAAATAGAAAACAAAATTGGCTAACAATTTTTGGATTTTTATTAAAGTTTGTTTTTATGCAATATTCAAAAGCATCTGCACCAAACCTCTGCTTTCTCTATTGTGTTAATCATCCCAACCGGAAAAAAAAAAAAGGATCAATTGAACCTGATTTGCCACATAGCAACAAATTTAAAGCAACAAAAAAGTTTACAGTTTTTCCTCAATGAAAGCAAAGGTTTGGTCAGAGACAATTCAGGTTGGCATTAACGTTTCATGACCGTCGTTCTCAGGCAAAGGACCAGAGACACTGTATGCCGGACAAAAACTCAATGATAATGAATGGCATACTGTGCGCGTGATCCGGAGGGGCAAAAGCTACAAGCTAACGGTTGACGATGACGTAGCAGAAGGTACTTCCCTGAAAGACAATACAATTCTTGATGCGTTATTTTTTTTGAGAAGCTAGATGATTCAAGTGTGTTATTACAGCAATTTTGCTGCCGGAAACTGAAGAAATAAGTTACTAGTTCTAGTTATTCTTTAGATATAGATTGTGTGGTTTTGTTAAATTGTGCATGGGAAACCAAATTTACAATGTTTCTTTAGTTGATCTCATTCCAACAATACTTTAGTGTTTCACAACAATAAAATGCATATTTTTGGTTCATGTTTATTGCTACGCTGACATTATGTAGAACTAGCTCTGTGTACCCAGGATTTGGAGAGACTCAGGGTTTTGGTTTATGCTAGCATTTTTATGCCTGTATAGCAGTGTAATATTGTTTGAGGGTGTAGTATAGCAGCATCTTTTTTCTTGTTTTCCTTTCCAACCTGCTGTGGTTTGTAGGTCAGATGGTGGGCGATCACACCCGGTTAGAGTTTCACAACATTGAGACGGGCGTGATGACCGAGCGCCGTTTCGTCTCCATGATCCCCTCCAGTTTCATCGGTCACCTGCAGAGCCTCAAGTTCAATGGCATGCTCTACATTGACCTGTGCAAGAACGGTGATATCGACTACTGCGAGCTCAACGCTCGCTTTGGCATGCGCTCCATCATCGCAGACCCCGTGACGTTCAAGTCAAAGAGCAGTTACCTGAGTCTAGCGACCTTGCAGGCTTACACATCCATGCACCTTTTCTTCCAGTTCAAGACAACCTCTCCAGATGGATTCATCCTCTTCAACAGCGGGGATGGAAGCGATTTCATCGCTGTAGAGCTGGTGAAAGGGTAAGCCTTTTGAAGAATGGCCACTTTATTTCATTTTTTATCTTGCCGGTAAAAGTGTTTACAAGGTTACAAGCTGCTTTAGGTAACGCTTATGAGGAAGAAATAGATTAAAGAGTGTAATCTGACATTTTAGGGATTAAATCATATCAGCATTCAGTAATTGAAGCAAGTAAACCACAAGTCTATAAGCTGAAACATATATTTTCCTTGCTAAGAATGTTTCTTTCCTTTTTTGTGGCATCTATACATAGACTGATAATTGATTGGCTAAAATTTAGTTTTGTAAATATTAAATCTAACATTTTTTGCATAATTTAAACAATGCAAAAATCGGTTCTTTAATATCGAAGCCAGAACAATTACTGTACATACAATAACTCAGTAGGCTTAAACAGTATTCACAATTAAAGTAACTTATTTAATATATTATTTAGATAAGAGTAGGCCTGTAAGAGACCAGTGTATTAGGTTTTTTATTTATTTATTGTGCTTATAGATAGACCGATAATTTAATGATTATTATTTAAGTTAACTTCATTTAATTTACATGAAATTAATTTATAGTGTCCAGAGAAATCATTTAGTAGACCAGGACAGTATTTACACAAAAAGGAACTTATTTAATGTGTTGTTTAAATAAAAGTCAGCTCAAAACAAAGCTAAAATACTGTATATTTGAAATCATTTAGAGCACAAAGTAACTTCACATTAAAATATAGTGTCATAAATAACAATAATTTTAATAATATTCACAATGCATCTTCTGTTGTTGTAGTCAAAAGACATAGCTATTATTAACAAATACATTATGGTTTATGTATATCAGGCACTTAATCATAAACATTTGTATGGATGATACAAGATATTGTTCAATCTCTGGTATCAATTGAGATTTATCCGAGTAAATAAATAAAAATGAAATTGTGGCTCCCATTAAAGTTGGCACAGCTCTTAACCAAAATAAGCTGAGAGACTATTTCATATCACTTTTCTTAGTTATAAAATATAGGAAGTGGAGAGTAAAAATGTATTTATCTATAAAGAGCATATCTCAAATTGACATGTTTAGCATATGATATGGCCTTTTCTACTCTCCCTGTAAACTGAACTTAACTCTTCTGTGTTTTAGGTACATACATTACGTGTTTGATCTTGGCAACGGGGCCAATGTAATCAAGGGCAACAGTGACCGAGCTCTCCATGACAACCAGTGGCATAATGTTGTCATCACTAGAGACAACAGTAATGTTCACACACTCAAAGTCGATGCCAAGGCAGTGAGTCAGGTCGTCAATGGCGCTAAAAATCTGGACCTTAAAGGTACGCAACCAGCTAAAATTCATATATTCTCAAACCCCCGAACATTAGCTTTATTTACCTGGGCATCTACTGTATCTGTGTTCTGCTCAGGTGACCTCTACATTGCCGGACTGGGGCCCAATATGTATAACAGCCTGCCGAAACTTGTGGCCTCTAGGGATGGTTTTAAGGGTTGCCTGGCATCTGTGGACCTGAATGGACGCCTCCCCGACCTCATAAGCGACGCTTTGTTCCGCAGCGGTCAGATCGAACGAGGATGTGAAGGTACACCCTCTAACAACTCTAGCTCGAGGAGCCCGTTCTTTCTCATGAATGCAAACAGTAGTTCCACCTCCACCTCACTGAGCCATCACTCCATCTTTCTCACCCTGCTTGTCTCATCTCTCACCCAGTCAGCTCTCTGTTGAGCCCACTGGCTTATTAATATTCTTATTGGCCACATTGGTCATGCTAGGATCAGCCAAGTCTTTGTTTGTATGAATTAGTGACATTTTTACAAACCGACCTACAGAGGGATTATTTACATTGCAGTATTTTGAGTCAAGATGGAACTTTATGCATTGGATCTGATGTGTTTTGACCTTAAACCATTAAAAATAAAAGAAGAACATGGGCAGCTATTAATATGACACATGACAAATGTGTTGTAATATATGTACAATACCATTCAGAAGTTTGGGCTCAGAAAATGCATTAAATTAATCAAAAGTGACAGTAAATAATAAGTAAATGCTGTTATTTTTTACTATTCTATCCATCAAAGAATCCTGGAGAAAAATGTGTCATGGTTTCCACGAATATATTGAGCAGCATATCTGTTTTCAACATTGATAGAGTAATGTGACACTGAAGAGTAATGAATGCTGAAAATTCAGTTTTTCCCTATCAGAAATAATGTAGCCTATTTAAACTGTGATTTTCAATTGCAATGTTCAACAATGTTTTATTTAATAGTTTTTACTTATTACTAGTTTTTTATTTGTGATCAAATAATGCAGCTTTGATGAGCATAAGAGATTTATTTCAAAGACATTAAAAAATCTGAATGACCCCAGGCTTTTAAATGGTAGTGTATATATATATATATATATTATTTTTGTTTTGAATATTTATTTTGGATGGGAGTGAAATAAACGTAACATTTGAATATTGTGATATAATTACATCTCTGTGCATTTGATTGATTAGATTAAAGACTAAAACTAAATTACTAAAGCATTTAGAAATACAAATTATTTTATCAGAAGCTAGGTGTCAGTAAAATGAAAGTGCAGATATTATGGTCATATAACCAGCATCACAGCTTCAATCATAGCTAATGATTGTATGTTAAATGCCAAATATGTCCAAAAAAAAAATCAGAACACAGATCACTTTAGATCCATACAAGCATATTTCTTTACTTATTCATTGCTAATATCCATTTTCTTATGTACATGAGGTCTCTGCCATATTTCAGTGCATGTTAATGTCTTTGTTTTCTTGATATTATTTGTTTGTTTGTTTGGTGGGTCATTTTACATTTAATTTTTTTTGGCCTTTTACTTTTTTGCTGTCAATGTTCTCTTGTTCTATTTTGATTTGTTATAGTCTTGTTTGTGTAACATTTTGTGTACAAGCATTTATATGACCTGTACATCCATACCAAATTTAGTTCTCTATCACAATTCCATCATCCATCTCAACGTTGTCTTGAACAAAAAGCCTCCCTTTATGTTGAGTATCCTACATGTTATGTTTACATGTTGTTGAATAACAAGAATAAAATATTATCTACCTAAATTGTTTGGTCTTTTGTTGTATCATCTTCACATTTTGTTGCTTGAGTCCATTGCGTGATTGTGAAATGTCAATGTCAGCATGCTTGATAAACACATAAGTCTGATATTTCCAAAATCAAAAGGATACAAGTTTATGAAAAGACCACAGGTCTTAACAGATATGAAAATGTATTTTTCCTCTAAAAGACTAATGCACATTTAATGGTTTAATGTCAAACCTTGTTGCAAACCATAAAGATTATTATTCAACAACTTTCTTTAGCTGCCCTTATATTGTTAAAGCTTTCATGACCTACATATAAGCAAGGGCTTTTCACACTGCCATAGTCCTGGGTTATCATAGTTCTCTTAGCCTCGCTTGTAACCCGAATGAAGGAATGTTTCACGGGATTAGCGAAGCTTTTTACCCGGGGTTATATGAAACTGCACCTAAGCAGGGTTAGCACTGCTTTTACACGGAGTACAGTGCTGTTTTTACAGTTTTATGGCTAGAAGCTAATTAGCGCATATAACTGTTAAACGTTAAGGGGATAACGTAATGTTTACGGAAATATTTGAATTGGAGCTGAATGAGAGTTAATGTATATTCTTACCCTTATAGGCCAAAAACGATAAGTCCATTCACTGAAAAAACTTTACAGTGAAGTCGGCAATAATAAGAGGAACAGTAACGATAGAGCCTTTGCAAACCAGGGTTGCCAGATTTTTACAGCAAAACTCGGCCATTTGCTACTCAAAACTAGCCCAATCCCTTTTAGCGGGATTCCCATCGCGTTCAGGTGGGGTAAAATAACGTTACACGTTTTCTTTGGCGGGGTTCCCCTGATAAAAGGGGCTAAATACCACGTTATTGGGGTTGCTTCAACCCACAGACATGAAAAACATCCCACGCAAAAAAGTGTTGAAGTAACGTTAGCCCAATTACGACACTGGTGTGTAAACAGGTTGCGAGAACGTTAACCCGCGATTTTGGAAGCAAAGTTTTACACTAATTTTTTGAAGTGCACTGTGATTTTGACGGAGAGGACCCTTTACGAAGGTGAAGTAAAAACATAATTAAGCTAGTTTTGTTTAGCACTTTGGATTTTGTTTCATAGATGTGGCAACCCGGTTATAAACGTAGAAATGTCCGCTTATGAATTAATTGTTAAGCCAGGGTAAATTATGAACAGTGTTAATGGTAAATCAGGATATGACCTATTTTCTGAGTGAAAAGCCCTATGTGATATCCAAAGAAAATAATATATTCGAACATAATTCCACATATTTTCAGGACACAAGATCGTCTGATAGCCAACCTGCTTAAATACACATCTTTAAAATGTTTTAAAAGGATACATACCCAACACCATTTGAATTCAGTTCTTCATTTCATACATGAATAGAACTTTGTGTGTGTGTGTGTTTTACGTTTATCTCTCCCGCACAGCATCCAAAAGTGAACGTGAGTAGGTTTTTATGTTCACAGCCCAGCATGAAAGACACATCACTCTGTACTGTACTGTTTGTGCACAGTAAAACTGTAAGCCGTGTATGGAATGGCTCCACAATGGCAACAGAATCCTTTGCTGGTTCATATGGCAATGAATGCGCCATTCTGTTGTAATCAAGCTTTTCATCCACTAGATGGCAATGATGCACCTGTGCTTAGGAAGGCGAGGGCTCGATTACATGCTGCAGTGATGCAGGGGAACATTTTGTTTTCACAGAACGCAACATCATTAAAATGTCCCCTCTCTAACCGCTTGCTTTATACAGTTTTAGCAGTTTCTGTTGATTTACGTTAGCATTAGCACATTATCATGCCCGTACTGTGCATTGAAAGTTTTTTGCTGTTAGAACAGCGGACTAGAATGGAATACGCAAACGAAGCCTGATTTTTCTGCATGTTTTTTTTTTTTGGCCGAATACATTTAAACTGTAAATGAGATCATTTTTCAGCCACGATTTCATCAACAAACTGCAAACTACTTCTTTAGGCTACTTTCATTGAGTGCCATTACAGTTTTTTGTTTTTTTTTTCAACTCAGCTATTCTGATTCAACCCATCAGTTTATATTCTTATTTCTATCCCATGGTGCAGTAACTCAAGAGTGCAAACCCTTCCTAAGAATGGTAAAGCATGTCCTGTTAGTAAAGCCATTGCTTTATTAACAGAAGCCATCGACCACTTTCTTACCTGTTTGATTGTTTTCGCTTTTCTGTTTCTTGCTTAACAAAGTTGGTTTCACCAAAGCAGATCTACAAGGTATATAAGGTTCAATTCCATTCTGAGCTCGGCTGAAAGCTGCTGTTTTGTCTTGTGCTGGTTTGTTTTGTACTCTTCCCAATACCCAGACATAAAGCGGACACTGGCTGGTTCACTGTAACAATGTCTTGGTATAAAATGGTTCACTTCTTTCTAAAAGAAAATGCCCTTGTGTTTTTACCGAAGGTCGTGAGACTTGCAAAGTGAGAAGAGAAAAGTAATGATTGCAACTGAGAGTCTACATTAATAAAACATGAGCCCTCCTGTATAATTAAGTCCCCATGTCCTGTTTTGCTGTATCTTGTCTTGTTGCTTTTTTTACGCTAATGACGTTCAGCTGAGAGAGGAATCTGGCTTAGGAGAATCCATTAAGTATCTCACCACGGGTTACTTCTCGCTTGTCTTTAAATGCACTGAACAGCAATATGATTAGCAAAATAATTAATAGAATTAGCATGAAAATCCATCTGGAAATGTCGGCACGCTACCGTAGACTTTAAACTCAGATAGCGTCCCACAGAGCACGTAAACTCAAACAGATGTGATTTCCACTTTATTATTTAGGCAACATCACAAATAAGAGTTCTTGCTGTTGAAGTGAATATCATCACAGCTGAGGGTAAATCATGTATATGAAGGCACTAATATTTTAGACTCAATTGCTGGTTATTCCTGTTATGCAGTACATACAACTTATTAAAAGTAAACACAAATAAATCACATGAATGTGCTGATGTTGCAATTTCAGCACTTTAAATATTTATAAAATGGCAAAGAAATTAGAAACTGGGTTAGGACAAAGAGTTAAATTACATGGATGTCAGCTTTTTTGTATGTTGTGTGTGTGTGTGTTTAACCAGTATTTTGTTTCAAGACATGCTGTCTTGAAAACATTTTGAGTATAGAAAGGGGAAAACTTATTAACTTATTATTAATACATTTTATACAAATTTATAGAATACAATTTCTCAGAAATGGGCATTTTATTATATTTCCCATGTATTTGATCTCAAATTCGCTGTAATACTGCGATAAACCAATCAATGAGTTAATGGATTAATTCAGTGCGTTATGACAGTAAATACTGTACATTTACATCGTTGCAAAATATTTCTCTTTCAGTTTATACTGTTCTTTTGAACTTTCTCTTAATTTAAAAATCTTGAGGAAAACCGTAGCACTGTTTCCTCAAAAACTTTAAGCAGCATAACTGTTTTGAATATTGATAATGATAGGAACTGTTTCTTGAGTATGCATCAAATCAGCATATTAGAATGATTTCCGCACAATAAAACTGAAAATTCATCTTTGCCATCACAGGAATAAATTGCATTTTAACATATATTTAAATAGTTAATAGAATCATAATATTTCACAATATTACGTTTTTTACTGTATATATGACTTCTTTCAAAAATAGATTAAAAATCTTACTTTTGAACTGTATTGTATAATGGGAATATGACAATGTACTGCCTAATATGAATGTCCCTTATAAGTTATCAAATGAAATGTGTGAACTGGAACCATGTAAATCTGTACAGAAACTTAATCCAAAAATAGCAATTAATAAGGCCAGTTTAAATAATACGACATTTGACCATATCCCACAAAAATAAGATAATGCGCTACTATTATAAGCCTGAATGATGTGAATGGAGAAATCAGAGAGAACTATCTTGAAGTATGGTCTCTCTCCGATTTTCCATTTGAAATCCTATCAGCCGTTTTGACAGTCAACAAACTGGGGTGAATCATTTTATGTTGATATTTTACGTAGTACTGAAGTTGCACTTTGCATTGCACAGTAAATGCGCTTTTAGCCTTCTTTTCTTCCTCTTTGTTAAACTAAAGTTTATGTTTGTGGTTAACCTCTTGTTTTCGCAGTTGTATTTCACAAGAAAAAAATGCACTCAAAGCCAATTTATTTGCAATTATCTTGTTTACACGGTTAATTCAGGGGGAATGCATTCACCCTCTTGCTCTGAATTGGGTAATGAGCTCTATTGTTCTTGCTGCATTCCCTCAAAATGAACCCAAGTGTGCCAAAACACAAGATGTGTTTGGAACACGCTCAACAGGATTGCACGTGGCTGGTGTGCACACTATTGTTCTTAACATGTGTAACAATAGTACCTACTGGACTGTGTACACATCCCGCTATTAAATGTTGTCATTGACCTTTGTTCCTCTGTGCAGATGTGAGAAAGTTCATGCTTGGCCCCGTGTCTGAATCTACTTCTGTAACAAGCCATGTTGAATATGTCTATAGTATGATGTTTATTACTAAAATCCAATCGTTTATAGGGAATGCCACGTTTGTTCAACAGCTTTCGGGATGTTTTTTGAGTACCTCTACTAACCCAAACTGCATGTGTACTGTTACACACACCTGCATGGCACCTTAACAGCATGACGGGACGTCTGCCCCCCAGTATTACATTGCTCTGCTTTGCCACCATAGGTCCTAGCACTACATGCCAAGAAGACTCCTGTGCCAACATGGGGATCTGCATCCAGCAATGGGAGAACTACACCTGCGACTGTTCAATGACCTCCTACACCGGGACGCAGTGTAACGACCGTAAGTCACCCTCCGTCCCATGCAGTTACCACATGCTCTCTTTCTTTTGTTCCGTTCACTCTTTGGCTCGCTGGTTTAGACAGTTTAAATGATCGCATGGACTCGCTCTTTGAAAGATTAATTGTGCACGCTGTAATCTACATAAGCAAATGTTACACAAACACCAACAGTATTTGGTTGTACAAAAGTGTACACACACACACACACTTTATATTCATGTTCTGAAGACCTGTTTGAAGACGACAAAGGTACGTGTTGTTCTCTACATTTTGATGCTGGTAAAATATTATATATTTTACTAGATATTTATTTGTGTATATATTGTTGGCAGTTTATATAGCATTATTTAAAATGTATAATTTGTTATATATATATATATATATATAATTTATAATGTTTTATAAAAAAAAAAAAAAAAAAATATATATATATATATATATATACACAGACACACACACACACACACACACTTTTAAAAAATTAAATTATGAAAATTTATTAAAATAGATATTTTTTATTATTTAATGTTTTTATTATTTTTTATTTTTTTGGGGTTGCAAATTATTTATGAATAATAACTATGAGAAAAACAACAGTGGCTCCAAAAAATTTTTTTCCACTTATATATTTATTATGAATAGACATATTTTTGGTCATTTATTTATGAAATGTAATCAATGCTACATAATGGTTACCTGAACCAACAGTGGCTCCAAAAAGGTTTTGAACTCTTAAACCACATATCATCAAGCAATAATAATAGCCTAACAATAAACATCAACATTTAATTTAAGATGGCATTTACAGAAGTATGGTAAAAATCATGCTTGCATTTCAGGAGAAATGTTTAATTGTTCAATGTTTAAAATAACTGACTTTATACATCAACTAAAAGACCAGAAAAGTTAGAGGTAATAATGAGTTCCGTTTCTTTACCAATGCTTTTGGTGTAATACCTTCTGCAAAGACGTTTGTCCATCTTTAAGCTTGTTTTAAGTTCCCAAACCGTTTACGGTGCCACTATATTGTGTTACATTAATAACTGTTAAGTGTGACATTTAGGTGTTGTTTTCACAGAGGTCACATTAGTAAAGATCTGATTGAACGTGCCACGAAACTCATAACTACAAGAGAGACACAAACACACAACACAACAGTCTGCTCATAACAGCCCTTTAAAGTTCAAGTCTGCAATCACTTCACTGAACTCATGGTATTAATCAGATCTGATTATGTAAAACGTGGGAGTAAAAATATGATAACAATGCATTGCTTGGCTACATCACAAATTGCTTGATCTCTTCAGATGACCCTTTGCATTACAGGTCAACATGAATCAAATCTGTCTTAAAAGCCCCTGAGAACCAGAATCAATCAACAACATTGCACTTCTACCACGAGCAGTCCGTCTTTATTCTATAGTCATAATGATGCCATTCTTTTGACATCGCTGCCACAATAAAAGGTGTTATCTTGAGCCGGTGGAGATAAACACCATCCCTATAGACGCAGAAAGCGCTTCGGTGAGAATGTGATATGACTGTGATTGCCTTCCTCCCCTCTGCCGCAAGAACAACACAGTTGACCTTCCAGGGATTGAAGACTGACATGCATAATAGTACGCTAGCATGCTGCTTTGACAACTCGTATTTTTGTGAGAGGCAGCAGTGAATCAAAAGCATGTTAGTGAAGATAGGGATGGACTTAATTGAATAATGCAGAGAGAGTGATGTGTGCGTGTCAGTTTTGTCAGTTTGGAAGAATATCTGCCGTGGAGGAAGGAACTCGGAGGACGGGCTTTTTTCTTTTTTTATTACAGGCGCGCGCCAATTCTTGTTGCTATTCTTAGGCATACGAACGCTCATTCAGGGCTATAATCAGAAATTTGAAAGAGTCGTAGTGACATGTGACAGGCCATTTTGCTACACAGACAAAGCCTTAATAATGAATTCAATGTGTATTTTAGCACGAAACAGACTGAACAGTATGTAAGTGCAGACTGAACGTGTCACTGTTCAACGCTAGGTGGCAGTAATGTTTTAGTTAGAAACGAACGCCGCCGCAAGTCTGTTGTTCCAGAACGTCTCATACAATTTGAATATTTGAATTATGCATTATTATATAGCACCCTCGGTTCTGAGTAAATATTTTAGGAAAATGTATTCTCACATGTTCCTTATTCGTATTTCTTTCTGTTTTTTTTTTTGTGATTGGAGACTGCAAGGCATTTCAAATTGGGAATTGTAACAATAGACATGTTCAGTTTAAAGACGGGCGGTTTAATATTAAAACCTGAAGTGTGATGTTGACTTTATATTTTAATCATAAAGCTGTGAAGTATTCAGTGTTCAAGTATTTAATATAGCCTTTTAAAAAAAATAAAATAAATAAAAACTAGAGCTAGTGAAATTATGTCCTTGAAGCAAAATTTGTATCGTGGTGGGTTTTTTGGTTTGTATTTTCATACTGCATAAATGAGCTGATATTTGAAACAGCTAACATTTAATGACACATTTGTTCTTTAGTTATTCCATTGCAATCACTTGCCCTTTGAAAGGTCAAATCGTATTATTTAAAAATACGCTTCCACTTAGCAAATTGTAATTATTTATTTATCAGTCATGCTTTTTGTTACAACTGATTTTGCAGCATTTTGCTTTGTAGGCTATAATAGATAACTATGAATTTGTTTTCTAATGCATCAATGTGGTCACGATTAATATTTGCATTTGCAACAGTGGTTCTCAACTGGTTTTGCCTTGAGATTTTACATTTGGATGTGCTCTCTCAACAGTGCACCAAAAATAATTATTCACTCAAAAGTAATAAAATGTTCTTTTTCGGAAACCTTTTTCTCATCTGAATGCGAGGTTATATGGTTAGGTGCATTTGAATGATCTTTTTAAAAGCGTATGTGAGTATCCTGAAAAGTACTGTATAAATAAAATATTTTATTCTGCATATTACATTTGAATATACTGTATGAATGCATCCGTTCCCAGAAAAAAGACACTAGAAAATGATTCACCCAATCCAACCGAATCTTCCACTAATTTAGTTGTTCCAATGAAGGCCAGTGATCATCAAAATGCTTTTAGTCACAATGGTAGACATGTTTGCCCTTGGCCTCTAAATTAAGATTCAAAGTGAGCGCAGTGCTATTGCTTTAGACAAGCGCTTATGTAGAAATGAGATGCATTTGTTGCCTCTTTCGAGCAGCTATACAGCTAAACAAACACCAAATTGCATTCCAAGTCTTTGCTTATTAATTTGGACACACTGTGCAATCACGTTGATTGAGCTGCGGTAATAAATGACTGGTTAGAAGCTCCATTGGCTGTTAAATGAGCTTGTGGCAAATGAATATTGCTTAAAGGAGTTTGCCAGTATCCGCTAGACGAGTGTCAGGTACTGTCTGAGAACCAAGCTGTTTATTCATAAGTTTAAACGGCCTTGCTTCTTGCAGGATTCTTTTAGTTCCTTAAAGCCAAGCAGTCAGCGCTCAAATTCCACGAGACGTTCACAAATGGCTTTTGAAGGAACTGTGCTATTCGCTTCCTAATGAATTCCCTCAGGATTTACTGAAGGTGCCTGTCACTTTCTTGGCTGAGGGCCTTGATGGCCAGCATGCTATGTCATCTCCATATAGCTCCGTACTCTCATCTGTTCATGTGAAAGCGAAGATTCTTGATGGTGCTGTTTTATATGCTAAAACTTCTAAAGGGCTTTTACAAATTGCCTAGTTGCACAACAAAGCGATTCTTTTCCTTTTCTGTTTTCCCACAACATTAATTACCAGGGTTAACATAAAATATTGCTTCGCACAATTTAAATGATACCCATCGGCATTCTTTCTTTCTTTTTTTTCCCCCCTCCATGTCCAACATTTGTTTCATAAATATATAAATTAAACGACAGATACACAAATAACATGCTGGAGGGATGGATTTGTTTTCCCTCATGTGTGTCTGACATGAACAGAATCTCGGTAATTAAGGAGCATCTTTTTCTCTGTCTTTGCTGGAGAGGAAAGAGGAGGAGGACGCTTCACGCCCCTGCTAGCGAGACTTCATCAAAGCTGTGTTCTCCTCACTCCATTAGAAACAGGAGAACCCGTCTGAGCCACACCATCAATTAAGATGGCAACAAAAGCAAAGGCGCACCTTCAGCTATCTCGTGTCCAATGTAGTGTTACTCAGACAATACGTCTCGGTGGAGAGAGAGAAACGCATTAGAGATGGATAGAAGGCCAAGTGTGGGCTTAAGTAACAGGAAATGTTCTGTGATTTAATTAAGCGAGGTGTTGCTTTGACTAGAATTATGAAATGACTTCCTGGATGGCAAATGACTTTTTAGATTTTTTTTTTTTTTTTTTAATTAGTGGTGCTATCCTTGGGTTAGAGGTTTAAACAAGCTTTTTAAGGTTTAAGGGCTTGTTCACACCAAGAACGATTACTGTTAATCTTAATGTAGTGTTTTGACAGGTTTTTAAAACAAGGCTGTGAGGGAGAGAAGTACGCTGAGTTCAGTGGATTATACTGTTGTTTGCTACATACCAATTGTTGAGTTGACGAAACGTTTTTCTGAAGCAACGTTCAGAGGAAAAAACTCTATTTTGAAAGTTATTTGTAAAATGACTTGATCTAGGATGTTTCTTTGCACATTTTACCTGATGCAGGTCAGTAACGATCACTATAGTAGGCAACATCAAGTGGATCAAAAATGTTCATCAGAGTTGTCCTAGGACAATAATGCATTTTAGTTTTAAGACAACTTTGATGAAGTGTATAATACAGCTTATATGTTATTTTAGTACCAAATTTATGAGTAAAACGTGACATGTAAACAAAATGTATGTGTGTTATGAGCAACCCCAGAAGAATGCTTGCTGTGTGAATGTGTGAAGTTGTGTTTATCACAGATATACTTTGCTCATAAATTAAAAATTGTCAACATAAAAACCCTCAATATCTTAAGGGGAGGTTGGCTAATTAGTCTTCTGTGTTTCGAGGTCACAAATCCAGCTCTGTATTGACTAATGCGTATCAAGTGTACCAGAGAGGCTTTTAATGACACAATTAAAGATAGATATTTTCCGCAGCCTTCATGGTAATATTGCGTGTGGTTTTGGGGTGTTCAGATCATGAGCCGAACCAACATGAATGAAATTCAAGATTAAATTAGGAATCAGGAAATTCTGAATTTTCAGAGTTGAGTAACAGTCATTAATACAATTTTTGTATATATTTTGGCAACGCTTTATTTTAAGGTGTCTTAATACAACGTAATTGCCTACTGAAGTAGTATAGCCGTTGCACTTACATGAAACAAAATGTACTTACTATACAACTAAGTTATGGGACAGGCAGCTACTGTTACATACAGTATATGTAACATGCCGAGTCTGTTACACAGCTACTTACAGTAAGTCGAATCTTACAACACTTTATTTTAAGTAGCTTGTGTATGTGTACTTACATTTATAATGATGTTGTATAAAGACTGCAACAGATGTGCTGTAGTAGAAAAGTCAGTTGGCCTTATTTTGCAAGAATATTGCAGAATATATTGCTGGGATACACAAATCAATGTGCATTACAGAATATATAATGTGTTACACTAAACTAAAAAAGAGAGACAGGCAACGTAAAGAGCAGAAATAGTATATATATATTGTAATAATATATGCAAATACTTATTTGAACTTCAGAAGAAATCAGCATACTATAATAAATGTAAACAGAAGATATAAGCAGTAGTGTTTGTTCTCTCTCGTTCTCTCTTTAAGGTTCTGACATTGATTTGAAATCGACTGTAGAAATGAACTTTTAGACTGTGGTGGTTGTTTTGTGCAGTTCAGGAGATTCGGTCATCAGATTTCTGGGACGGTTTGTGGAAGCCATAGCTCACACTGTGCTATCTGGGTGGGGCTGTTTCTGTGAGTCTGAGTTAAAAATGCTGTCGTTGATGAAAAACCTGAGATGGCGGGAAGATGAATCGTTCATGTGAGTCCATATTCATCACCCAGGTGTCCCGCACTTCCGATGGCCCCTGACACAAGATAAAGAGCTGTGAGACAGGGGAAATGACCTCATCTGACAGCCTCAAAGAGAACCAACGGCACAATGGAAATGGATTGGCGCATTCACAGGAAATATTACCGGCATGCTGTATTCATGATGAGTGGTGCGATACGCTCTGCCCTCTTCAGCCCAGCGATTGAATTGGCAGCGGTTTATTATTTTATTTTAGTTTATGGTGAAGCACGAAACGATGCAGCGTTTGAAGGAGCTGTCTAAAAAATACAGCTGGATCGATCGGCAAAGGTTTAATATCCTTCATTTCTTTCAATCGACCTGGTGACCCTTTATCTGTCAAGAGAATTATATATTGTACGAGTTAGTGCAGTGCACACTTTGTTTGTTGGCTTTACATTCTTTTTAATTGCTTTTGTTTATAATAACTTTCCATTAGTCTGTGATCGCTAGAGCACACTTTGTTCCAAACTGTAGTGAGCTGCTTCTTGCCATTGATTTCAGTGGAGTATGTTAGCATTTTGGTAAAGAAAAGGCGTAGGGTTCAGAAATTGCTAGTAAATTTCAAGTTAAAAATTTAATTAAACATAAAAAATTATAAATAAAAAATTTAAATGGTAGCTTAAACTTTGTATTATTTATGATTGAATTTTTTTCCTACAAAGGAAACACACACACACACACACACACACACACACACATCTTTAGTTTAGGTTTGAATGAAATTCAAGTTATTCAGTGAATCACATCAAAAAGAAATGTTTTTGTGTACATAATACATGTGTGTTTGCTGTGTAAATGTATTATGTATGTATAAATACACATACATTCATGCATATGCATATATTTAAGAAAAATATGTTTATGTCAAATATATATGTATATATCTCTATAAATTATATAAATATTTAAATGTAAATATTCTCTAAATATATACTGTTTGTGTGTCTATATATATATATATATATATATATATATATATATATATACACACACACACATAATACATTTACAAAGTACACATACATATATGTTTTCTTTTGGATGCGATTAATCGGAATTAATTAGTGTAAATACGCATTAACTACCTTTTGAAAAGAGTTATTTGATGCATCTCACTATGTTTTGGAAGAGTAGAAAAAATATCTGAGCTCTCTATTTAATCCTCTGGCCTTTCAGAGCTCAAACCTTGCCGATAACATTGAAAAATATTGTTGGTATTACTGTAATGATTGAGGCTTTATGTGTTTAGCACTAGACACCTTCAAGGCCACCATAAGCTTTAAAACCGGGATGAAGTATGGTCGTATTTAGAGGAACGGACAGGAACCGCTTCAGTTGAAGCAAGTTTATTTGATCTCTCACACTTCCGCTGAGAAAACCATGAAACACAATAAAGCATCTCAGCATAATCTATTTATTTATCTTTCTTTTTTTTTTCTCCAAGATCTTAGTATATTCTTTTGAACTCCTCTGCGTCTCAGCTAGTGCGTGCGAAATCCATCCCGAATCAATACTGTCGTCTGATACCTTTATTTGACGATCTCTGTGCGGGCTACTTGGGATTGCGTGCAACCAACAGACGCGCCTGACACCACCATCAAACATGATTTCCAGCGAGTGACTTCATTCAATATGGCTCATAAAGAAATAGTAGTGTGCAAAAATCCATTTTTGGTCAGGCAAGGTGACCTTGTGGGAGGGGAAGTGGTCTTTGCTTTAAGGCTTAGTCACTCAAGTGGAGCCATCCATCACTGCGCATTTCCAGGAAAAACAAATTATGCCCTGTACCAGCACATAAACGTGGCCAATCAATATCTCTGCCCTGCCTCAAATGCCACACATTTTACACCATTTCTAATCATCTTGTTGTCTTGCCACCTCTGCCAGTTCAATGGAGTGTGTCATAGCCATTTATTTATTTTTTTTTTACCCTTTTTATTATTGTTATTTTTTATATACAGTGGTTAAAATATGTGACATCACTTTTCATCTTCTGAACTAATCGGTTTTGTGGCTTGAATCAATTGTATGCTGCTCATAATAAAAAAAAAACTTTTTGAGGTTCATTATTATTGTTTATTATAGTTTTTTGTATAACTAATAGTGTACTTTTTTTTTCTAATCTAACCGCCACCCGTCTGCTTTCTTCTTTTTTGACGAGATAGATATTACTTTTTTTTTGGTTTGTTGTTTTTTTAACAGGCTAGATATGAAATATGGCAGTTATTATATTTTTTCATTTAGATTTCAGATAATAAATATAATAATAATAATAATAATAAAACGCCTATTTGAGGTTCGTTGTTATGGATTATTTACATTTTATTTTTTAGTATAAGCCTACTATACATTTTTGCACTGATTAATCTATTTGTTTTGTCACATTTTACCAGAGCAGCAGAGAATGTAACAGTGCATATTTCTTTTGATTTTAACTATGAAAAACTTTCTTTTAATAAACTGATATTTCATACAATTTTCCAACCTATTCCCATAGTGGAAAGGTGGTGGTAAGATTAAATAAAAAAAAATATATGCAATTGAATTGAATTTTGTTCTATTTTTCATATTCAGTTGCATATATTTTTTTATTTAAAAGATTTATTTTTTATATATATAATATTTTAAACATATCAGCAGTGCAGAAATGATTTATGCTGTTTTTATGTTTCATTTTTAACTCCTCGCCAAGATCTAAAATGGCATATCATAAGTGAGCATCCTTAGTCTACAGCATTTCAATGATATTTTCAATACCACATAAAAATAAATGCAGAGATAGCGATGAAGGAAAATCGTGAAAAAGGCCCACAGTATGGTTAGTAAAAAGAAAAGCAGTGCTTTTTCTCCAGGATTTAAAAAAATCAACTCAGTTTTTCTAGAAGTCATCCGTTTCATGTTGCCAGAGAATCGTTATGGGGGACGTGGTCGAAGCTCTTCTCTCCTCCTCTCTTATCTGCACAATCCTGCTCTGATTGAAGCGGTAACTCTCAACTGCCTTTGATCAGGTCGTGTGTCACTTAAGACTGCTCTGAATGGAGTCTCATCTTCCTCATCCTGCAGAGTTCCAGATCGGCTTGGGCTCTCAATCAAAAACACAATTAGAACAGCATTAAAAAAAGACAGGCCTGCTCCGTCTTATCCATACAATCATCTGCCTTTACCTTCCTCCATTCATCCTTCTTTTTTTTAATTTTCTCTTTTTTGTTTCACAGCACGTCAGTTTTTTTTTTTTTTTTTTTTGTGAAGAATTAACCATTGATCACCTCCTGCACTCGTACATGTAATAAATGAAAGCAGGAAAAGCAGATAGATGTGCTGCTACAGTCCAGCAATCAGCTTTATTTATTTTTTTGAATTATGAAATGCATTTTTTGATTTGGGCTGCATATCTGCGTTCACTAAGATCGAAGATGAATTTGGTTGCTTTGTGATGCAATTTTTTTAAACTCGTCCCTTTGGCTGCTCATGCTGTCATGGCAATGTGGAAGATTGTTCCCGGGAAGACGGGCAGCACTTCTGGAAAGCATTAATTACCACAGAATGGGACCATTAATCAGAGCTGTCTATGCCAGACAGAGCAGAAGGCAGCAGAAAAGGGCTCCTCTCTGCTTCTGTGCTGAATGACTGGAGGTGTTTTTATGCATAGTACCCTACTGCACAGGAGGACTGCAACCAAACTAGGACATTGACATAATGAAGACAGATTTGCTTTGGGGACCTTACCATTTCATACATCTTAACAACAAGGAACAAGGAGGACCTTATAGTGCTCTTGGAATCCACTAAATTATCCCCTTTCCATAGCATATTCTTGAATCATTGCAGATGGAAAAATTCAAAATGCATGAAAAACAATCAAGACACACATCTCTATTTACAAAGCCTACATGGGGCATAACTATTTTAAAATGAAAAGGAGGTTGTGAATATACAGCATCACTCCAGGCAGGGTTTGCTCTTAAATGCCACTTGCTTAAGTGCTGTAAATGTTTCATTAATTTGACTAAACAGAAGTAAGGGTATGTTAATTTTGTCAATATTGTGCGAATGGGAACAGACTCGTAATGAACTCAATGCATTTGATCCAGTGGAGTTAATTTAATCCACACTACCTTAAGGACCCCAATGGAATCATTTGATGAGTGCAGTTTTCTTTGTGTTCCTGACCTGTTCAGAGGGGCAGAAGTGTTGTTTTTATTACTATTATAATTTGTTTTTGCATGCATGTATGTGTTGCCTTCATTTAAAATGCATTATCATATGGACAGTCATCAAGTAATTACATTTTAAGGATATAAAGTGGATTCTTGAGACTTATTGAACTAAATTTGAAAAAAAAAAAAATCTCTGTACTATAGACGTTTCATTGGGTGCCTGGACCTAAGTTAATTTCTGCTCTGGTTAGTGTCGCCGGCTACAAACGCAGGTTATTGTGCTGTGGGATGTGATTCACATATATTTAATTATTTATTTATTTGTGGTGAGCTGCCATGATATCAAAACTGACTGATTTTCCAAAAGGCTTCATTGAAAAAATATGAGCACATAATGCACGTTTAAATATCAAACCGAGGCGTGGGTGTTTTTATATCATTGTATATCTGAAGAAAGACCTTTTCATTTCATCCTGCATTTAAAGGCAGCGTTTGTAAGCTCAGAGCTGCTTTGTCTACAGGCAATACCGGGAAACCTCTCGTTTCTTGTGCTTAAAGAGAATGAGTCTGCATTTTGAATAAATCCATCTGATTTACGCAGCGAATATATTTAGCTTGTTATGGGAAAAAAAAGAATCCACTCTAGAAGGACTTATCCGTTGTTATTGATTATATGTGAATGTCTACCGGAAGTTAAGTTAGTGCCACAAAAATGTTTAATAATTATTGGTCCAAAAGTTAATGGATCTATATAGATTGTATTGATCGTGTAGGTGTATATAGATTAAGCTTTAATGAAAACACTCAGTTGTTTTGTAGAACAGTCATCTAGCATATTTTGTGGTGTTTTCATTTGTAGCGTCTGGATGTTCGAGCACTTTGAATTTGTTTTTGCAAGTAGTCCAGTTGATTCAAAGCTTGTGAACCTGTGAACCTGGTTGTATCATTATGTGTTTTTGATTTACTAAAAAGAACCGTCTTATACAGTAAGAGTCATTTGTTGTTGAATCGTAACTATGAGTTACAATTTTGGTTTGCGATTCATATGCATTTATGAAGAACCTTCCCGTCACTGAGGTTTAGACAAATCATACAAAATTGTAGTTAGGTCGTACAAATTTGTACGCATTAGCATGAATTTGCCACCTCGTACAAATTGGTCGCGAGACTGTGTTGGATATTGTATATTAATGAAGTTTACATTTCTATATAAAGCAATTTTTCAACATACTGTAGTAGAGTAGAGTACTGTAGCTTAGATGACCTCAAGGCTTATGGAAAATCGGCAAAACTTTAATCAAATTTTCAAATTCACTTTAGATATTTAGCCTTTTGCAGTTATCCTCGTGAACATGATCTTTCTCAACTACCTTCTGCCAATTATGGCAGAGAACAGACAGGTATCTGCCTTAAAGACTGCTTTCATAGTGATGCAGGTCCTTCTGGCTAAATGTTCATCTTCAAAAACCACCAATGTGCTAACCTTAAGCCAATCCACTGGCCATTTTAGGAGCTTTTTAAGTTGTCTTATTACTCTCAATGATTTCTTTCAGCTCAAGATCACCTATTCTTATAAATTTGTCTATAACTGGCATCAGAGCGCCTTGTTCTTTTCCCATTGTTGCAATAAGCTGAATAAAGCTTCCCCCCTGCCAGAATGTATTTTTTGCTTAGCCTAATGTTTTCAGAGATAATAAAGCAGATGCTTTGTTGTTTTTTTTAGCATTAATGCTGCGCACATTCAAAAGGAATTTGGCAAATCGCATCGATCTCTCGCATCAGCCGCTTTAAATACTCTGTTTAATGTTGCATCACATCTCTGCCTCTAATTATCGGAAACCTCTCGGCTAGGATAAAATGGATAATGCTTATTTGAACTTCTTCAAGGCCTTTTCTCAAGCAGTTTAGGCTTGGCTGTGTAAGTAAGCGCTAGCTGGGTGGAATTTATGAGTGGTTTCACAATCTCACCAGATCCTGTTATCATTTTTTTCTTCCAGTTTTACTATTCCATCAAAGCTCACCTCTGATGTCATTATGATGTCATTCTAGTTTTTTTTTTCTCCCCTAGATAGACAGTTGCAGATTCCGTCTTCAAAGTAGCTATGCAAGTGTATATCCGCCAGTCTGAATTCTTGTCTCCATACCACAGATATTCTCCTGCAGAGAACTGATTTACCAGCAGCATTTTAATGGCCGTTCACTTTGCAGCCAACACCGGCTAATGAGTCCACAATAATTAGTTGAGGTACGTTGAGCACCGCCAGTAAAAGTCCAGGTGGTGTGACTAATTACAAAGGTGTTCAAGGCCTTACTTACACCAGAACAAGAGAGGGGAGACCCTCTGCCCATGCTTAGCTCTTAGTCAGAGGCACGATGACATTTGTGCGAGCCCAACCAATCATTCCCACGTTAATGTTTCTGCTAAAGTGTTCTTTTCTTTAGCAAGATGATTGAATATTTGTTTCCTGCCAGTAATCACTGTTGGCGAAGTCAGTCTGTCACTTTTCTGAAGGCATAGCAAGCGTCATGCATCATGGAACATCTTTTTGAACAATCAAAAACAGTAAGTTGACAGCGTAGCGTTTACAGCATTACCGTTTTCACGTCTCAAGCGAAAAAATGCGAAGATGTGCTAAATATACCACTGCATATTTTAAGGTCTCACATCCTAGCTGTCAATTTGGCTTTGGTTACCTCTAAGATCCCTTTGTGCAGTTTTTTTTTTTTTCTTTTTTGAAGTCTCTTATGCACTTTTTTTAGAGGGAGGAACAGCTTAAGATGTAAGAGGTAGTTCCCCTACAGGATTATGTACAATGAATAATTTAAAGTGGAAAAAGAAAGCTCAATTCCGTTAACCTTGTAAGTTATTTATTGTTTTTAGATGACTGTCATGTTTGCTAATATCCTCCCCAGTCAGCCACAACTGAAAATGGAAATTCGGTAGAGTCATTTTAGGGACGTCATCTCCAGAACGCATGCAGACTCTGACGGATGACTCGTACAAGGCCAGAGTTTTTCTGCTTGGGCGGAGGTACAGAAAACCAGAGGAGCCTTGAATATTTATGCTTTATTCTTGACCTGGACAAGTTAAAATGACCATTGAGGAATCCTTGTGACCTGAAAAACAATAAGAACACACATTTGCTACATTTGCTTTGGTACAAAAAAAAGGGGATGGTTCCATTCCAAGAAAAAAAGAAGACATTTCAAGCATTATACTATTTACTCTTATGTTGTTCCAAACACAGCATATTTTAAATAATGTTTATGCTGTTCTTTTCCTGTCTGGCACCAAAAATGAAACAAAAACACATTATATGCATTAATAACATTATCTGTTTTCCAAAGTTATTGTGTGCTTCTGAAGACTTGCTTTATGGTGCTTTTTTTCTTGTCCTTGTTCACTTGCATTGTTATTTTTTGTGTTTCACAGACGAAAGAATATCTCGCATATTTGGAATGTTTTGAGGATGAGTAAATAATTGCAGCATTTTCATTTTAAGGGGAACTATTCCTAAAGTACACTGAAAAAAATGATTCTGACCCCTTGTAAATGTTACATGTTTTTATCGGGTTAATTTCACTTATTGTAATGCGTTATTTAATCCTACTTATTTTTTATTATTAATTTTCAAATTCACTGCCCTTGTTTAAAACAAGTTAATTTCACTCAATTAAAAGTAATTAGAAAAAAATATGTTTCATTTAATTTCCATACCCCTTCCCATCATGCTTTGCACAGGGCGGGATAAGGATAAGGATAGTAAATCTTGAAATAAAATGTTATTTTAGGCATTTTTATTAAGATGATAAAACTGGGAGACGTGTTAATGTTTAATTCTCTTTTATGTTTGTATTTAAAAGAACTTCTGCTATGTTAGTGTTTTTGGGGGGTTACCGTTGTGGTAAAGTGTAGAGCATGTGCTTAGGGTCTCTATAGGTCGTTTTGTAAGTACCATTTTTACGTTTTAAAGGTAAGTGTCCAAAAATTGAGTTGAAAATATTGGGTTTTCTTTATTTGTCTGAATAATTAACGAAAGATACAATCGATTAAAATGGTTAAATTGATCTGGTTGCACAGTTAATATGAGTATATTCTACTCAAAATAGTTTAGCTAAAATTATGAATATAATTCATCTGAAATTACTGAAAGAGATTAATAAACTCAATGTATAAAATATAAGTACAACCAATTTATAAAATATAAGTAAACTCAACTTATAAAATATAAATTCACTCAACTTAAAAAATATATCTGGATTTAGATAAATTTATTTCGTGCAACCCCTTGACGTAATAACATTTTTTTCAGTGTATAGTTTATACACACACTTCAGCATATTGAGACCGCATGGACAAAAACAAGTCTGACTTGCATTTTTATTTTTGGTTATAGAAGATTTCCAAAACGTAATCCATAGTGTGGATAACTTGAAGTAGTTACGTCCTCTCTTCATTGTCATTGTTGAAGGTGATTACTTTGATGCCCAAGAACCTTTTATACTCCTCCCAGGATAATAAAGTTCCTTCACAGTCATTTGGATGAATTTCCAAAGCTCTTCGCTGACAGATGGCTTCTTTTAGAGAGCGCTGTGATAAATAGATTGTGATATAAAAGGTGAGACACAGGCCAGCATTTTTATGGTTTGAAGGCGCAAGCTGCTGCAGGTGCAGATGCGCGGAAAAGAAGGTGTCTGGGTACTAAAACACTATTTCTAGGCCAGGGGGAACATTTGCCAAAGACTGGTTGATAAGGAGGAAAAGATAATACTGATGAAAGTGAGTATGAGGGAGAAAGGGGAAAAAAAAGATTGAGAAAATGGAGGGTGATTTGTACGGACATCAAAGGTCAAACGGGACCAATTTTCATGCCTTGGCTTTCCTCCCAGGAAACGACGAGGTTTGGCAGACTTGTTCTGCTTTATTTGACTTTTTTATTTTTTTTTCAATTTTCTTAAGCATTCACTCAAGGTCAACTATGGAGCTTGGGTGGACACATACGTCAACATCACAACCGCAGTGCTATTTGTTTCCAAATAACTTCAGGAAAGTCACCGTAGGTGAACAACGCCCCTTGAATTTGTACACGTTTATCTTTTTTCGATTTGACTTGACTTCGTCTTTCTATCTAAGTCATTTCGAGATCTTTGGACTCAACATGTCAGAGTGGCAGATGTTCCATTGTTTACACATAGTCTAGTTCTTCAGAAGTCCCTAGTTTCGACATGTCCTTTTTGTGTCCTCTCCCATGTTCATTTGATAAATCACAGTGCCTTTGGTTTATGTGGCCTTTGAAGCCTTTCGAGCTACTTTTGGCACGACATCACCAGGGTTCTGAAGGACTGGAGGTAAATTGCGCAGCCCTCAGTAACTCGCTCATTGTTTCTGGCGTTTTCGTTCCTCACAGAAAATGGCTTGTCGTGTAACTCCCAGAGAGAGTTTGCCTAGATGGTGCTTGGCCGCTCTCTCAAAACCCCGCCCCGGGTGCCTGATGCGACGGTTCCTCCCGGGGAGTTCTGCCCTGGCTAAAGCTGGGTCTCTCTTCACCTGTGTTGCATTTCTACCTTCGCACATGAATAATTCATGTCGTAGCTGTGTTTAGTCTGAGGCGGTGGGTCTGTTTCTCCTGCAGGTGTAATGAGAGGCAGAAGCGGTGGGCTTTGAAAAGGATTCTATATGGATGCAGGCCAAAGCTTTACCCTTTCCATGGGTTCAATGTGACCGTAGAGAAAGCCAGGCTAAATTTACCTCTAATGTCTCTCTGAGATCACCTCCAACCCGCTCTGTTTGGTAATAAGACCTGTTTACCTCCCTAGCTCCGAGAATCAGCCCTGGCATACACCGCCGCCATTTTCCCTTCCCTCTTAAGAGGCTTTGCCTTATTTTTTTTGCTGGTGAACTCCAGACCTTGTCTTCCTGAAACACATTAGTTATCCTGTGGAGTGTAATCTGAGTACATGTGATGTTCTTTTCCCCCTAGTGTAATGTGTTTATAGAATATGGCATCCTTGTCAGATCAATAAAACCAACACGGACTGGCTCGGGGAGGACAAGCCTGGAAAGCAAACAAAAAGGGCGGCCGTATTATCGTTTCTCATCCTCGTATCGTTAGAACTCCTGCCGAATGTGTGAGACTCAATGTGACATGTTGTCTGTGGCACATTTATGTAACCGACAAGTTCATCCGTGCTGTCGTCTCAATTGTTCAAGCATGGCATCTCAGACAGGCCGTCTTTTGGAAGATGAGACTGTGACAGTATGGTATGGCTCATCATTCATTAATGATGAGCTGATTTGAGATGAGCTTGCTGGAGGTTTTGCTCCTTCAGGTTCCCAAAACATCTCCAGGAATAAGTTGAGCAGGAGAGACAAAGGACTGCAGGCAGGAAGCAATGGTGCATTTCTGTTCCTGTCCGTTTTCAGAATGATTTGTGCCCAATGCGTGCAACATCATTACTGGGAGGGGCGGTAACCCCAGAGTTGCATGGGTACACCAATGTGCATTCATGAGACATGTTAATAATTGGTGGCAATTACTGCATTTTGGAGCAGACAGGGAACGTGGGAGGCTATGAGGGAAGGTCAGTCAGCCTGACCTGAATCGCAGTTTTCTCTGCTCTTTGTCATTTTCTCCAACAAAACGTTCTCGACCCTTTATTATTTCTCAGGGCTTTCATCTCTTCTGCTGAAAAGTGCTTGTGAGGGGTGATTTTGATTGAGGTTGGCAACTGGATCTTGTTGCACAAATTCTGTTGTGGCTCTTTTTCATGACAGTTTCCCACTGACAAATGTATTCTGTCCCTTTTAATGTCTCTGAAGAAAGTTGTTCCAGTGCAATGACAATATTCTTTCTGTTCTGTTGCTCTTTTTTTTTTTTTCTCTTTATTGCCCTGTCATGAGGAAAAAGTTTTGAAAATCTTGCCAGTTAGGTGTCAACTTCCCGTGCAGTGTTTTTGCAACTGCATTTAAATCATTTGTTTATTCCTTGATACATTTGATACTTTTATTCCTCAAAGTCATTTTCAATTTGGATTGAATTTGAATTTAAGTAGCCAAAAGAAAAGAAAAGAAATAAATAAATAGATTTTATCTGTAGTTTTAATTTTCATTAAGAATGAATAATTAAATTATAATACTTTAATAGTTATTTTTTTTAATATACACACACTTATTAGACACTTATTTCAGTAGGCAACATTTAAACATGGCTTATTAATATTATGAGTGTTTCTCAAAATACATGTTGTATTTACAATCATTCAAAACAGGTGTGGAAAAAAAGTATAATTAAAAAAATACAATGTTTTATTTGACCAAACAAAAATGGAACCAAATATGAAAAATCTATTCAATTAATTTGAATGATTCGCTCTCTCTCTCTCTTTCTATATATATTTTTTTATCTTATATATTTTATTTCAAATTTGTCTGTCTGTAAAGCAAATGAAACTTTAAATTATGGTGCATTTTGAAAATAAATTGAACATGAGTTGGAATTTTAAATGCATTCTCAATTAAATTCTGAATGGCATTTAGTTTCGCTCTGAATATTTTTATTGCAAGAGAAAGACAATATCTAATAAAAATTCCACCTTAATCCACAAGTCTATAAATATACAAAATAACACACTATATTTAATATAATACATGCACCACAAACCTTGTAGTGCATTGTTTCTTATACATGTCAAGTCTGTTCTCTTCATGAATGCATTATGAAATGTGTTGACCTCAGCATCTGCGCTTGGGAAGCGCTGTGAGCCGTATTCGGAATGCTTACCGAGGAATTCGTTCATTGATTGTCAGCAAAACATGGCAGTGAGACGTGCACCTTCTTTATACCCCTTTTCTCAATATTTCATCAAGTCGACATTAACCCCTCGCATGATTCAGCCTGTTCTCATTGTCACATGGTTATTGCTTCGTCGCTTTGCTGTCTCACTCAGCTGCATCGCCCCATTAAGAACGCTCATTGTCATTGCCGTATTTCACACCTATCCCGTTTATACAGGTATAACCAATGAAAAACAATTACCTCCGGGATTCAATAATGACCCCGTAGTTAAGAATTGACCTTGCGTGTGATTTGTCTGCACCATAAACAAGAGAACGTCAGCTGTGGGGGGCCGTCTGAGCGGTCATCAGATTTTGATTATCTTAATCTCTCCGAGGGGCTTTATGGCCATGCCGTCGATGAGCAGGATTCAGCAGTTTTCTACAGAAGGTTAAAGATGCACGCTTTTTCCACCCCTGCTGTTCTATTACACGAGCAGCTGTGCCGTTTCCACTTGCCTAAAACCCATAAAATTTTATTCCAGCTTTTCTCAAGGTGTCATGATCTTCAGGTTTGCAGGTGTGATTCCATGATGGATGTGTTCCTGAGCTGAGCTTTTTTTTTTATGTCCCCGATGAGCATTTTCACATCTCTTTGCGAACACCTGAAGAGTTGCGAACATTAAGTGATTGCATTGGATTTATCCGTGAACAAACCCTGACAGTAGGTCAAGTATTTACGATATATTTGAATTGACAGATGGACTTGCATTAAGGGATCTATGAATTTTAACGCAGTACTCAAAGTGTAGTTTTACATTAAAACACATGGAGCCTTTAATACAAGTTCATATGCTATATAAATTTGTGCATCTTTAGGGAGATGGTTTGAGCTTTGCTTGAGCTTCCACTCTCATGTTCCCATCTGTGCATCTGCAAATTAAGACAATTAGTCATCAAACTGCTTGAAAGCGCTCATGTAAACATTACTGTATATTGTACATCACAGAGCATCTGATGCT
Source organism: Enteromius radiatus (assembly GCA_032357445.1). Taxonomy (NCBI): domain Eukaryota; kingdom Metazoa; phylum Chordata; class Actinopteri; order Cypriniformes; family Cyprinidae; genus Enteromius; species Enteromius radiatus. Next base: position 4,433,931 of record JAUCMS010000031.1, on the reverse strand, counting down.
GTCAGTAGTCCTTGCTTTTTACTGTTCTTTATAATGCAGAAGCGAAATAAGCAAACATAGGCTCAGCCATCAGTTTCATTGCGATAACAGCCGTCTCCAACACTGAGACACCCAACCTGCTGAATGACAATGACTTGTTCTTATTTAGAAGCAAGGACTCGTATATTCCTTAGTTTTATTGACGTAATAATGACAGCGGCGTCAGATATCAACCTCTGACCTGCAGGAACTAGAAGGCGAGTTCGGTTACTCATGCTCGGTAAGGCAGGGAACCATATGCCGTCCTCCGGTCGCTGAGGCTGACGTGCATTTGTTAAGTCTGCAAGTTTCCTCGGCGGAACACATCAAAGGGAAGAGGCGTGGCTGACAGCTGGCCGCAGGAACGGCTATCGGAGACTGTATCTGAAAGATAAATGCATGCATGCCGAGAGCTTCCTCTGGCCCCCTTCCTGTAGAGAGACCGGTGTAATTGAGAAAGATGGCTTCTGCCAGAGTGGGGACACAGAGTCCTCTACGTGCGTCTGTTCCTTTGGCGAAACAAGGTGAATCTTCTTTCAGAGCTTACAACGTTGATGCACTGAACTCCAGCCGTTCCTGTAGACAAATGGTCCCATCTACAGGAGGTGTGACTGGTGTAAATTATGGGTTATTAATGTTCCTCATTGAATGTGTATTTATATCTTGGAAAAGGTTGATGATGTTACTCTGAAAGAATGACTTCAGAGTTTTGTTTTTTTCTCAGTTTCTGGGTGTTTCTTCAACTCTGGACACTTTGGACAACACTGTATATTTATAGTGGAGTATCGGTTTGTGCTTGTGTGTTTTTAAAATTTGAAATATTTACAGTAATTTGTATACTAACAATGTCCAAAAGAATATATAGGATTTTTTTTTCTCTGAAATGTGACAAATGTTTCCATCACAATGACATTTCTACCCCAACTCAAACAACGTGTTAAGAAGCTGTATGTAACATTTTATATACAGTATATATATATATATATATATATATATATAATGACCAATTCATTTGTCTTTCTAAGTTTAATTTCATATACTGTAGCTAGCATATGTCTAAATAATAGTATTTAATAGTAAATATTATGCACATAATAATGTAATTATACATCATTTGACAAAATCATACCTTGATTGAAAATCCTAAAGATAGAAAGTGAAAATGGATGGAATTAAAAAAGAAGAAAAGGGGGAGATCACAGCATTTTACAGCAGTCTTTAAATAAGAATGAAATGAAAATCAAAGGAAATTAAAAAGTCCTGTATAAGTTCATCAACAGAGCTCTTTTATGTATTCCCAAAGGGGAGACCATATCAGCCAGAATTGATCAGATTTATTTCATTTGAATTTGTTTTCCAAAGTATTAAACATTTTGCAGTTGTATTATACAGTACCTTTTGTTAATCATTTTATTACGCAATATGTGTTGTTTGTGGTAGAAATGACACCTGTGAGCATTCAACATACATTTTAGGATTTTTGATTAGGTTTATTGTGATGGATTTTCATGTTTTGAGATTAGATTTCTCATTGTGGGACAAAATAAATAAATCAAAATCTGTGCTTAAGGGACATTTAAAAAAGTAAATAAATAAATGAGTACGGGTAGAAGTTTGCCAAGACAGTTTTAGGTGACCTTCATGAGTAAATGAATGTTGAATAAAAAACAACCCCAGGAAAGTAGTAACTCCCATCTATCCTAGAATCTCACTTAGGCAGAGGTGGGTAGTAACGGGTTACATTTACTTCGGTGAAGCGGTTCTCACTCAGTGTTGTAACAGAAAGTTAACATCAAGAGCGTTGAAGATGTGGCTTTGGATCTACAGTCAAATCTGCAAAGGCTATTGTTTGCTAGGCTAGCACTGAAGATGTTAGATAAACAGCTTGTGTGCTGTCTACAGTTCCACAGGTATACTGTAGATATGCTATGTTCGACTACAGTACAAGATATCACTACTATCTTGTACTGTTAAAATGTTATTTATACATTGAATTAGCTGTCACAAAGTATGAAATGAACACCCGCCAAAACTGCATTAGCAACCTGTTTTGGAATGCCTTTGCCTAACGTTAGACAAAATTAATATTTACACTTACAGAACATCTGTTTACATTTTGCAGAACAGACGGAAGAAGTTCTGTAAATGTGTAACTGTTTCATTATGTTCAGATGTTCAGTAGCGGTCATGTGAAAAATTGTAACTCCTCCCCATTTTAGAGGTTATAAAGGCCGACATAGGCTGAGTAAATTTCTTATTTGCATCACTGAAATAAATTACATAAAAAATGAAGAAAACATAAATAATTCAAAAGTTGATTTTTATTTAAAGAATAAACCAATCCAATGTATAATTCACATTTGAGACTTAATACTATACAGCAAGAAAGGTTACCTACCTAGTAGTTTTTTTATCTGATACTTTTTTACTCTTACTCAAGTAACTGTTCAGACTATTACTTTTACTTGAGTAAATATTTCTATAAATACTTTTACTTTAACTTGAATACAGTTTTTGGGTACTCTATCTGCACTCCTTGTCTGGTGAAGAATGCTCACGTGTTTCTCGGTTCCCCTGCACACTCAGCAGATGTGTCAATGTTATCAGAAAAGGAGCAGCAGGAGCTCAAAGCGCCTCACCCTTCTCATCTGCTTCTCTCTCTCTCTCTCTCTCACACACACATACTCATTCTCTAAGCCGACTGGAACGTCTCCTTGCCTCTTTTCTGCCTCGTCGTTTTAGCCTAATTGTGTCGATTCACAGGCAGAGCGAGCCGCATACATAATCAATTCCTATACTCAGTCTGAGGATCCCCGGCTTTCCACACATCAAAGCCGCGGACCAAGCCAAGACCAGCCGGTTATTCTCGCCCAGCCGTCCCACACAATATCAGCAGGGGAGGACGGGCCGAGGACAAACGTTTGTCACAATATGCCGAGAATGTTTTCCTACTGTAAATATGTTCTCCTTCACACTGTTAAAGGTGCTGCGCGTAATGTCTCCTCTGAGTGATGACTTCGGTATAAGCGACGGCATAAAAGAGATGCCCGACTTCATTTCACTTCAATTGCAGACGCTATTATATGGCCTCCTACTGAATGTTTTCTCAGTTGGCCGAGTATCCAGAGAGCTATTCACATAAAAGACTCTGATAGTGCCAGCGACTTTAGTGATTCATTTTCAGAGTCCGGGGCGATGTAAAACGGAGCCGGTCCAGATGGTCCGTCGCCGAGGTGCGACATCCTACTACATCCTATTAAAAAAAAAGTACATGTCCTCGTTGAACACTTTTCGATGTCCTCTGCCCTGTGGCCCCTGGTGCAGAATCGCGCGCCAAACCAGCTTGATTTAAAGAGTAGGAGCTCGTTGTGCCGTAATTGGTTTCTTGTTCTCATTTTCTGGTGATCTTTCTTCATTGATCTTGTCTTCTTTTCTCTTTCTTTCTGTAAATGTCAGAAGGTTTCTTGTGCTTATGTAAGAGTTAAAAAAGTTAAAAATACCCCACGTTAAATTGCCTGTTGTTATGAGGACTTTTATTTTGACGGTGCAAAGCGAGAAGGAAGGAGTTGTAAAAAGGAGAATAATATTTGATGGTTTTATTGCTATAAACATTTAGTTAAAGCCCCGAAAACACCCACATACACAAGCAAAGCATTACACTTATATCAAGCAACGGTGTTTCTGTGTCCTACAACAAGGAAACTTGTGCGTATTATTCCTACTTAAGTCAGCTTGATGGTGTTAATTCTCTCACGGTCTGCTGGGAGAGCACTCAGCCATAATATTTAGAAACAACACACTCATCATACGATGTATCGTTACACTAGGCTATTAAGACAGACAGCAAGTAATGCCTTGGAGAGTGGCTCTTCAGTATCTAGCACACTCAGTGGAAACTATAGATTACTATCACAGCACACACACACACACACACACACAGAGACGGTTCATTTTGATCGCTCCTTACATGGCATGAGATAATGAACTGTTGTCTGAGGGAGCAATTACATTTGTGTGCCCAACCAGGACAAACACAAATCTTTGACAAGAAATGATATTACAGTATCACTCCAAGAGCAAGCCGAGTGTGCACGTCACGCCTTTGTGCTGAAAACGGTTTGGCATCACACACCCATCGCATACTCGCTTTCTTACAGTTGACTTGGCACGATGCAAACTTTTGGTCATGACTTGTGGGTAATGTAGAGCGCCGACTTGTCACGAGAGCTCTGAGCTTTTGGAGCTGGTGTAGACACATGAAAAAAAAAATAGGAATAGTTCTCCTAAAAATAACATTTCTGTCATTATTTGTAGATATTTGTTGTTCAGAATGCATATTTATTTGAATTTGCTTACAAAAGGTTCTATTTATGATTTGTAAGAATGTCTTTTTTCTGCTTGTGCGCTATAGGCCTACCAACTCCTATGCAGTTATACAATAGCTTTTGTAAGGAGCAGAGTAAAATTAAATTCAATATTTATTGATGAGTTGCAACTTGATCACTGCAACTTGATCACAGAGTCATTGAGTTTCATTTGAGAACTGAATTAACCTTTTTTGAAACAATCATTCAGATTTATTTGGTTTAATTCAATCAGATTTATATATAAAAAAGAGGAAATGTAGTAACATTAGTTTTAATTTCTTTGGGATGAGTTAGTAAGGTACGGTTCTGAAATCTTTCTTGATAAATGACCCCTGCTAGCCTGGCAAGAGGCTTTATCTGCCTTGTCTCCCAATTCAGACTGCTTCTGTTTGAGTTTATTTAACAGATTGGAAACCTGATCACTCAAGATAGAGTTTTCATATTATTCATATTACATGTTAAGAATACGATCTCTCTGAGGTCATAATGATTGTTTTAGTCTGTAAAGTATAGTTTCCATCTTCCAAATTCTGTGATTCTTGAGTCTGAGCCTCAGACATCAACCTACTGGACCGTCTGATGCATATAACACAGACAACTGGAAACATTTCAGGAGTCACTGAGGTCATAACTACAACTGGAGATTTTTTCTAATGCGAAAAGATCCTAGTAATCTCACGTGCATTTCTTTTATAGTTTTAAAAGAGAACTTAGATTTCAAACATGGATCGTCAAATCAAAAGCCGGAATCTGACATTTCAATGCACACGTAAACGCTTCTGATCAAAAATGACTTGGCTGTTTTGCATCTTACTTTTATTCCTCTAAGGAATTTTAAGAGAAACATCTGAGACAAAGTTGATATTTCATTAGCTAGTCTGCCGAAGTATGAAAAAGCCATTTTTGAACATTAAAACGTTCCTCAGGGAGACTGTTAATATACCGTGATGACACCACCAAAGTCAGGCAGGCGGAGACCACTGAGTAATCTCAGCACATGAATAAACTTCAGAAGAGTCTTGTTTTATTTCTTTCTCTCTCTTTTTGTCTGTCCTTATTTACTTGCAGCTTATCAGAGAGCGAAGCCTTTACTGTATCAGTGTAAATTAAAGCAGGATCAGTTAGTTTTTTTCTTTTCCTCTGTTTTTCTGAGGATTTGTCCAAGAAAGAGGTATTTGGTTTAGCAAAGGATTTAAGTCCCCTGCTGCTCTTTTGAAATAGCGCTGTCTTTGATGTCCAGAGGACAGGGCAATGTGCTTTTTTCTTCTTTTTTCTATATGCACCCATTGTGTTTTATTTATTTTCTGTGGAATTTTTTTTTTGTGGGTGTTCACAACCCATTTAATGCAACATTTCAGAGTGAAACGGGATATTCAATATAACCAATGTAGGACGAGGCTTGATTTCATCCATTGGGATTTGATTGGATTTAGAAAAGTGGTCTTTATGCAGCCAGTGGTTGGAGGAAGGAGTTTGATGACGCCAGCCGAAAAAATAAAGTCTTATTTCGAATGTACTGTAAACAAAAAAATGTTTTCTCTTTGGATTATAACATGCACAGATGACTCACGCATAATAAGATCAGGAAACGTATATTAAGAGAGTAAATATAGGGCCAGTGTTGGCTTCATGTCGACTTTAGCCAAGCAATAAGGCAAGTGTGTTTCTTTCTGGTCTAGTTGGGTTATAACTCATCTTCTCCCAACAGTAGTGTTAGGCCGACAGGCAACCGGGCTCCCTGAGGGTTGAAAAGATCAGGCTGGGAGGTGGTTTGCTGCAGGCAATAAATCCTTTGACATAATCTTACCACATTTGTGGGGAGCTGAACTCCTTTTTGGTATCATTAGCGTGACACATCATCTGATATGTGGAGTTAAGCAGCCTTGGAAAATGAGATTCACTTTGAGAACCAATGGCTGCTTTTGTTTCCACGTTTTAAAATTCTTGTCTTTTCTCAGAGACACGGAGGACTGTTTATTGTGCATGCTCTGAGCATGTCGAACCCTTGTACTAATGTCTGTCTGCCATTTCTACTCTTTCCAATAAAAACCGTATCATAAATATAGATTTCCTCGATTTTTCATGGTCTTATCACATCAGTGCTAATTTATGGGGATTGCATGCAATTTAATCAACAAAGGTTGCCCAAGTCAGTCATGTATTAAGCCTTGTCAGCAATGCATTATGTCATGCAATTAGTCTCTGAAGGCGTCAGAAAAATGTGCAGACAAGACCTATCCTGGTACATTTACATGGCAAAGAGACAAATCTGTCTTGACCAATCAATAGCATTTGTTTCAATTACACTTAAAGTGAGCTATTATAACGATTTTCTGTGCTTTATGTTTAGCAGATCACTGATGTATTTCTGACCCAGGTATTTGATTAGATGGCAGCTCTCCAGTTGATAGCACTATGTGTCCCGCAGACATTGATCAATAAACTGCATTAAACTGCTTTAGCTGCTGTGGTTGAAAGTTACAGTAGTGCTTCACAGAATTAGAGCTGTTGGTAATGCCTTCTCGGTTACATGGTTTCCTCCCTAATTGGATAATGAATAAAACAAATGATGTGATAAAAAACAAACATACTTGCTGTACGTGATGATTTTTATACCGCAGAAAGTTACAGGAATCTAATTGACCCACACACTCTTAATAAAAAAAATGAAAATAAACAAATAATAAAAAATAAAAAATCCTGTTTAATTATAATTATTTTCTTCATAAAACTAATACACATTCACACACACACACGCATAGTACATTTCAGAAATATATTTAAATAATCAATCAATCCATTTCAGTCATTTGTTACAATTTGACTTTGAGAAGCAAGGCCTTAATTTTCATTAAGACAGTTCTCTTAAATTCTTTCCAGCAATTTAAAAACATATACAAATATTTGCATGATTGATCCACCTCGACATGTACGCCAGTGGACATTTCAATGGGCTTTTTCATTGTGGAAATTAGCCTGGGTTTGCACTCGCTGCCTATTTTGCTCAGAGGACCAATATTCCAGCAGAGCATTTTATGCTCCCTGCAACAAAAGATCAATGTTCCATTAGAATAAGTGAGCTGTTAAATTCATTTCAACCTTGGTGCTATTATTTGATTTGGGGTCGTGTTACGACATGTTTGCCTCCTCTCTCGCTCCAAATGTTTCGCCCTCTCCCTGGCTTAATCCATTTTATGATGGGCAGCAAATGCCAATCAATATCACTCATTGTAGTTTGCGTCTACGTTCTCACAGTGCATTGAGTTTCTACTGTTGAAGGCTCTCTGAGAAGCAGAAGGGTACGTGCATGCTTGCCCATCATCTTGATCTTCATGGTTTCTGCTGGCTCATCTCTTCCACACCTGCTCCGCCGTGAACAAACAGACGTCTACTTCAATGCAGCTGCTAATTAAATTACAACCATTAATCTTCATCAAATCTGGGCTTGGGCTCTCAAGTTTCTATTACATGCAGTGAATGAAAGCTCTAGGAAAGGAGGGGAGGAAGAAATGAATTGATCAACACTTTAGCAAACCGTGCTTAAGAGTTTTTCTTTGCGCGCGCGAATAACTGATGAGGAGGTGAATGAAAAGAGACAGCGACTTCACAGAAGGATGTAGTGTAGGTTTGCTGGTTTCTGACCTCGGGTCTACAGGTGCTGACACATTTTCACCCATATGAAACTTGAAATTGCACCTACAACCATTTGTCAGGACGCCCTGATCTTTGGCTCACCATTTTCCAATGCAATAACCCCGGCTGCTTTCTTTCTCGGTATCAAAATGCATACTCTGAATTTATTAATAACTACAGCGTTGTTATGAATTCAGAGTATGTGTTTCAGAAACTCTCTGCATCCCATTTCTCTGTTGTACTTCAAATACCGAGACAGCCGGTTGAATTTAAAGAGGGAAGTGCACCAGGCTCTGTATTTGGCTTCTCTTGGGCTTCCTTCAGTTTTATCTGATTCTGTGATAATGGAAAAAGTGAGATTACAAGGACCTTGTGTGAGCTACTTGTTGAACAGTGTTATCAGCTGGACCGCGTAATTATTCAGTATGTTAGACATGTTTTGCATGATTAATTATTCTTTTGTGGAAAGATTGTTCAGCTTTGCTGCCCTTTGGCATGCAGCTATCGCCGAGCGTCTCTCTTCAAACATGTGTCACTATATTATGCGACATGCAGGAGTCGTATGCTTTCCTATATTAGACAGGGTCATTTTAAAACAGTGCCTTTCCTGCTGATAATCAAAAAAAGAGCCATTTCCCTTGAATAGTAAGTATGTTCCATACTGAGTTATTTCAGTGCCGCAAATACAAAAGTCTGATTTATTTTTAATTGAAAACCTTAACAGACAGGCATGACACATTAGCAACCAAAAGTTGGAATTTTTTATGGTTTTGAAAGTAATGATAATAATATATATAAATGACATTTTTTTAACATTTGGAGGCGATTAAGTTGTTTTGTGCAGTATTGCATATGGGCTTCAAGTGGCACTTGTGATTTAAGTATAAATAAATGTTGCTTAACTTCAGCCATTTACGCTTTATAATGCTTAGGCGCACTGCCAATGGGCAATATATTGTAATGTGGGGAAGATGATACATTATGCATGAGGATGTTATTGTCCCGTTGGAATCTCAGATAATAAATAGTACCGGTTTTTAAGGCTTAGTAATATTGAATCACTGCAATCTGGGGAAATGTTGTGTATGGTGCAGGTGAAATCATGTCTGACCTCTGCCTTTTGTGAGTGCACATTTGAATATTTGATTTTCTTCAAGTTGACTCCTGCATCTGTTTTTCATCATATCACACACAAACGTGGCCTCTGCCAGTATTTCCGCAGTTACAGACAGTGTTCATTTCACTGCCTGTCATTACTGAATATCTGCTCAACATTTCTCCAAGCGGCAGCTGTGGGCTGAATATTTCAACACATCTAATGCGGCTCACCCTCATTACTGATCCGGGTCACTCTTACTGCGCAGTGCATTTTTGTTTCAGCATCACATGTGTATAAATATAATGGCTAAAACTTGAAATTGGAGAAACTTAATTGGAGATGTGCCACCTTTATCATCTCCCTGGATGCTGCACTAACTTCTAAATAATTTTTAACACACTTCCATTCAATTGAAAATAAGTGCATAAAACTTTTATTTAGGATGCATCGAATTGATTAAAGTGACAGTGGGGGCTTTTACATTTGCGAATAAACAAATAGATAACTGAATAAATAAATACATTTTGTTTATTTAAACTTTCGATTCATCAAAGAATCTTTTGAAAAAAATCTTTGACAAAAAATGTAGCATTCACAAATGTTTACTGAGCCCAAAATCAGCATATTAGAATAAATTCTTTATGATCATACGACACTGTTGTCTGGAATAATGATGCTTTCCCATCACAGCAATACAATTTCACAACATTAATATTAGCCCCGCAATATTAATGCATTACTGTATTATTAATCTAGTCTTTGAGAGTATAAGAGACTTCTTTCAGTAACATAAAAAAATACTTTGATTATTGTTCAAATAATACCTGAAATATTATCTGAGCTAGTAACTTAATTTTATATAAAAATATTTCATAAAATTGTAGTTAAAGTTACAAAATGCACTGCTTAACAAGAATTATCCACACCAAAAAAAAAAGTATGTTCTCTAAAGACAAGCTACAAAATAACAGTGCTGCTAGACCTTTAATAAAGCAAAGTCCCGCTGCTGTGCAGAAGTGCCAGCCTCTGGCTTTTGGCAGCCGAAAAATGCAAGTTTTGCAGTATGAACCCTGTGTCACGATAAAAACTCCTGAGACAAAAGACATGTGAACAGGCATGTCATGATCTGATGCCCAGAGATGACACACTCCCTCACCTCATTCAAGATTCCCCGCAACCTGATCAAATGGTGTCACATACAGCAGTGTCAGTACACAACAGCGTCAGACAAGAAGCCATGTCCATCAAAGAGCTCCCAGGAGCTCGGATGCTGTTTGAATACGAAGGGGAGGCTTGCAGGTTATTGTGTGTGGTGATGGAGCCCGACTGGCTACCGGTGGGGTGACAGAGAGTCTATTTTCTACATGACTGGGCTTTATTTCAACCCTGCTGTGAGCGAGATCACAGTGATTGATTTTTCTCCTCTGCCATAAAGCGCTGCGATTATGCACAGCATCCAATCTTTAATCAGAGCTAAGTGTCTTAATCCATTATTTCTGCTGGGGATAGGTGGGCATGGAATATTCCTAGTATAAACTAGATTTGGATTCGAGCCAGTTCTGGACGTTGGGGTATTGAGATGGCTGGCCATCAGAGTCTATGATCTCTATAGTCGCTATAAATCAGGGATTTTCAAACTCTGGACCACTGGAGGCCTGTAGAGTGGGAGCTAGGGGCTATGTGGATCATTTAAGGGAGGGAAAAAAAATTAATTTGATATTTATTTTGTATTAATTAATTTTATTTTATTTAGACAAAAAAGCATATTTTAAAATACATTAAAATCGAATTCATTCCTGTGATGCAAAGTTGAATTTTTCATCATTACTCCAGTCTTCAGTGTCACATGATCCTTCAGAAATCGTTCTAATATGCTGATTTATTATTATAGTGCTGTATGTGTTATATATATATATATATATATATATATATGTGTGTGTATGTATTCTTATATTTGTAATTAATGCTGTTCTTTATAACTTTTTATAGATCAACCTGAAAAAAAAAGTTTCCAAAAAAATATTTGCCATCACAACTTTGCCAACATTTATAATTCTAAAAGTAAATCAGGATATTAGAATGATTTCTGAAAGATCATGTGGCACTTTAGACTGGAGTAATGACTGATGGAAATTCAGCTTTTATATATGAAAATATTTAGCGACTAAATATTGTGAAAACTGTCTGGGAGATCAGCAGATGACATCTTATATGCAGTAGATGACCTCTATTCTCTTAATGTGTTGTTGATAAGAATTGGATAAATCATTTGTTGACCTTCACCTTGTTTGGGTGAATGTGCAAGAAATGTGTTTTCAGACTCCAATGAGTCTGTGCATTTCTATTTCAGTGAGTATAAATCCAGAGCTGGGGGCAAAGAGAGAGGAGGGGGAGGCAAAAAAAAAAAAAAACAGCCATGCATCACCATGGACAGGTCATTGGAACAGTGCAATGCAGCGTCTGAGAGTTTCAAGATTAGAGGGGCTAATAATTTTTGAGGGCCATGCTTTATGTTAATGTGGCAGGCCACGCTGTATATTTCTGCTGAGACGGTGCCTTTGTGGCGCTTAATTTTGCTTTAATGGAACTGTTGTGTTAGTATCTGCAGCAGACTCTAAGATTTAAACCCTCTGGAATTAACTGGCTTTATTGCAGAGGACGTCCTGTGATTTATCTCACGTCTCCGGACATCAGGAAGGACACGCGAAACCAAACAAGTAAAAAAGGAAAAACATGGCAAATGAACTCGTATTGCTACCCGTGTAAGGATGAAAGGTGAAAATGATTCTTGGGGTCCAGCAGGATTCTAGTAGAATTGGATAGTAATTATTGTAATGTTATTAATATCAAAATTTGCCTTTTAGTTATTAATAGGCTTATTTACAAAGTTTATTTTGTGTAATCCAAATAGTTTTCATATTTCAGTCTGGTCTATTTTAAAATGCAGTTTTGTAATAAATATGGAATGAGAAAATTACATCAAATGATATTATATTGATATAATTCTGATTATTGCTTGGCCTATATTTGCCATTTAACATTTAATAATCATCTTCTAGAGTCTTCTATTTTTCAGAATATTCCCAAATGCACAAAGTATTTTAATTCAATAATTTCCATTTATATCTATATAGCTAACTGAATCATCTTTTAATCATAACATAATCAATTCATAATTTCACTTTGCTGCACTAATTCATGGTGCTTCATCTTGACTGTCCAAATTCATTTTCATTTTTCTAAGATAAAATTCATTAGTGATGATCTAAAACTCTTTTTGAATCATTCATGAGCTCAGCATTAATAATTAATCAATAGCTAATCGTTATACAGTCGTTACGCTAAATGTTCATTAAATAATGTCATTTATCTTTATCCATCTCTGAACTTCATTGGTAGTCTTTTTCAGCTTCATTATTTGGCAAGGATAAAAAATGCATACAGTGATTATTTTATTTTCATAATTTATGCTATTATATTGGCAGGCATTTTGGTAACTGGCTTTTCTTGCGGTGAAGTTGTACAGAAGGTTTTTGGCAAACAGATCACCCAATATGTGTTGCAGCACAATTTGTCCACTTTTTTTGTTTAATCATTATTATTTATTGAAATTGGCTCATAGTCCACGCCACAACACACATGCATATTCCGACCCACTTCCTTTCAGAGCAGCAAGCTGATAAAGGTCACTCACGCCAGGACCATTTCATTAGCTAGTGAACCCAATTTAGCTGTTTAATTTAAATAAATGGAAAACTCGTTATACGTGCACCCTGGGTTTTGCTCTTTTAATGCGGTTGAATTCAAATTCATATGCAAATTAACCATCAGCAAATGCATTTAACTGTACTAAATGCACAATGCAGTATTACACAGAACATTTCAATAAACAATTTTAAGGGGCACAGGAAAATAATAGTGTAAATGGCTCTGAAGTTTCATTGCAGTAGGGCTTTATCGTTCCAGCACAGCCTCTGCCCAGCACAAAATGGCACGGCTTTAGCAGGCCATCCCAGTTCCAGGAAGAAGCGGCTGTCATAGGCTGCACACTTCATGCATGGCTGAGAAATGCTTAATATGTGGATCCACCCCACCTGCTAGCAGGAGCAATATACAGTGAGCCTTTTTGTCCTTGAGTATTCTTATTGAAGTGTCAAATAGTGTGAATGCAGGTTTTGTGCGTGTGCACATGGATAAAGAAGAATGGTTCTGAAACATACAGTATTTATTATTTTTTATTTATTTTCTTTTCTTATTTTGGGTTATTTTTTTAGATCCTTTTGCACAGGATTTTTTTTTCTCGCCCTAGATAAACACAGTTTCTGTTTTTTCATGCATGTAGTGTCAGGCCTGGACTGAACATTTTTGGACTGGGGCTATTATTTAAAAAGCTTATTAGGCCACTTTATTTATTACCGCAACGGTAGAGTATCTGAGATACGAATGGTGGCCCATTGGTTGGCTGTCTTAAAGGACATTGAGCTAGTCCAGTGAAATCTCAGGCCACGCCCTGCCTCCCACCTGGCCAGCCCTCATCTCTCCTTGACAAAATCTGCTATTTAGAGTTTGAGATGAGTCTGTCTATAACAATGGATAAACCAGAAAAGAGCAAGGGGAGTGCAGAGAAGCTACGGGAGAAAAGACGCAAAAGCCTACAAGTGGAAGCACAGAAATGTTTGCCACCACCACACGTTCAATTGCAGCTGCTGGTGTGAGCGCATATATCCTTTGATGTGTCATATGCCTCAGCATATTGTTTAAATAATCATGGTGGGTTGCTATGGCCAAAAATGCCAGGGCCGTTTTTTGGTCCCAGTCCAGCCCTGTGTAGTGTCTTTGTCTTAAAGGGTTACTCCTCCCCAAAATGAAAATTTTGTCATTAATCACTTACCCCCATGTCATTCCAAACTCATAAAAGCTTTGTCTTTGGGACAAAATTTAAGTCATATTTGTTGAAAACCTGTGAGGCTTGTGACTGTCCTGCTGACTGCCAAGAACACTGTAAAGGTCCAGAAAAGTATAAAAGACATTGTCAGAATAGTCCATCTGTCATCAGTGGTTCAATCTGTATTTTCTGAAGTGACTTTGAATGCCTTTTTGTACGGAAAGAAAGGTAAAAATAAAATGTATTCAACAATTTGTCTCCATGCAATTTGGAGAATATTGATACAAACAGTGTACAATGTTCCCATGGATACATTAGTATGTGTATTAGCGCTTTGATTTGAATGAAAACAGTGTGGTATTGCTAACACAGAACCCCATGCCCTATTTGTGTCCAGTGGATATTTTCCAAAATAGTGCTACGGTGATGCAGAAAGATACAGAGCAGACAGATTGTTGAATAAATGTCGTATAAAAAGTATTCTAATCGCTTCATAATGTTACGGTTGAAGCACTGATGCCAGATGGAGTGTTCTGATGATGTCTTTCAGTGTACAGTCAATGGGACGGTCACAATCCTCCTGGTTTTCATTCAAAATTGCACTCCGCAGACAAACAAAGCTTTTTTACAGGTTTGGAACAACATGAGAGTAAGTTATTTCATTTTGGGGTGGACTAACCCTTTAGAGGTCCAATATGTTTTGTGTCTTTTAAGGTACTACACAGTCTGTAACTGATCCGAGTTTTCACTCACAGCATTAAATAAGCCTGTTCCACTCCTCAAACTGCATGGTTTCCCCATGAAGCAGGTGGCAGAGGGCTCAGAAGGTCATGCTTTAGCATCTCAAGGTGTTTCGGCGGGGTGAGCGCATTACACACAGAAAGGTGTCATGTCGATCTTCACGCATTTACGGCGTAAGACAGGAAAATGAAAAGTTATCTGATATGATGTGAATGTCGTCAGTGATTCTTTTATCTAACGCAGCCAGAGCGGTATTAAAATAATAAGCCATGAGAGGCAGCAGATGCAGTGATTTTTACCATGGTTATGGCTTGTTGTTTGGCATGATGCGTTCTTGACTGTGATGAAATCATTTGGATGGTCTGTTGCTTTTATAAAATGGCATCTACAGCAATATGAGAGAATATTAGATGATTAATGGTGCATTTAAATAAGTCTGTACATGTCAGTAAGGTTTTTTTTGTTAGACATCAATAATTTATTTAGCAAGGTTGCATTCATTTGACCGACAATGACAAGGGACAATGAACTTTACATTGTTTTCAAATAAATGCTACTCTTTCCATTTATCGAAGAATACTTAAAAAGCAGTATATATATAACTTTTTTAAAAACAATAATTGCAACTTCTCACTATTCTGACATTCTCAAAAAAAATCTGAATTGTGAGAAAAAAACTCTTGCAAAATCTCGTAATTCTGACTTTTTGCATTCATTTGTATCATTTATATTATATTTTATAAGTTGGTATACAGTCATTTTTAAGGTAAATATGAGTTGTTTACACATGCTATTCTGGAAATATTCAAAACATTTAGTTTGAATCCAAATATCTGAGTGACTTTGTGCTAGAGCAGTTTTTAGCTGTGTTGCAGAGAGTTAGACAGCGCTCAAGGATAGCCCAAAGGCTAGGTTAGCCCAGACATCGCCAGAGAAACTCTCCCAGAGATTCTCCCAGAAGGCAGAGGAAAGAATGGAAAAAGGAAGCTGAGGAAAGATGATGCCCAAAACTCCTGCACGAAACATCTCACATTCAATGTTTTTTGAATGCATACAGTACAGCACGTCACTTTGTACAAGTGTACTTCTCTCACTTTCAGCTTCTTGGGCTATAAAAATTTAAGCTGCGCCACCGCTGAGGGGCTGTTCACTAATATTGGCTCACTCTTCTCCCAGCTGTTTGGCACTGATACATTGAATTATAGACAGGAAATGTAATATTCATATAGGCCAGAGCGGTGCATTTTAATCTGTGTGATCCTCATGGAGTGCAAAGGGCAGCTCAGAACGAGGAGCCCGCTGGGCATTCTGGGACGGGCTGCTGTGGGACAGAGAGTGCTCTATGTACTACATGCCTCATTTAATCACACACATTGCTCTGCGATTGTGGCATTTTTTTTGTGAGTGTGCATGGATGAAATTAATGATTCATGATTAATAGTTCTTCTATTCATTATTGACAGCAGCTATATAAAAAATTCAAGCTGTTTCTAAATGTGCATGGATTTGTATTGGACATTTTGTGTCTTTTTTTCTATATGTTTTTATGCAAAAGTTTAGACCATGGTAGAAATTGCCATGGTAACCATTTTTTTCCTTGAAAGATTTTTGATTTTTGTTCTCTTGTACTCAACTGCATTTCTTTGTTTCCCATTTCAGTATATATAAAAAATGCACTTTACAACGCTTTACAATGAGGTGTTAATATATTAATTAACATAAACAAGCAATGAACACTACATTTATTACACATTTTATTCATATTTATAGTAAATGTTAGGTCATACAAATACAGTTGTTCATTCTTTGTTCATGTTAACATTAACAAACAAAACTTTTTGATTTTAATGCATTTGTATATGGTAAAATTAACATTAAGATTAATAAATGCTACAGAACTATTGTTCATTCTTAGCTCATATTAATGTATTAAACTAATAAAAACTTATTTTAAAGTGTTACCAAAAATGTTAATTATTTCTTTGATGGTAATCAGTGTCACATGATCCTTCAGAAATTTTAATTTTTCTGCTCAAGACACAGTTTTTATTATTAACTATGTTAAAAACAGTCGTACTGCTAATGTTTTTGGAAACCATGATCCATTTTTTCAGGATTCCTTAAAGGTTAAAAATAGAATTTGTATGCTCTGTAACATTATAGATATCTTTACTGTCACATACTGTTAAATGTATAACATTATAGATGTCTTTACTGTCACTTTTAAGAAATTTATGCTTGCTGAATAAAAAAGCATTTCAATAAATAATAACAATAATAATTTGCTAACCCAAACATGTCAAAGTGACAGTGTGTTTCATTTTTAATTTATTACTATAAAAATGCATATACCTATTAAAACGATTACATTTTTACATCTCTTTCCGTCTCACTCTCTCTCTCTCTCGCTCTCTCATATATATATATATAAAATATAAAATAAAAACATGACTTTCTTTTAACTGCATAAACAGTCTTGCTTTCAAAAAAGATGCCTGCAGTGAGAGCCTGTAGCTAACTAGTCATGCATTTACTGATGTGGTGATGTCCAATGTTTGGCGTTCCTAAAAAATCTCGAATATCGTTTTGTCCTTGAGAGTGCCATGGTTGGGTGCTGACAGTCGGAGTGAGGGAGCCAGTCATCGGGGTGATTAGCTTTAATCTGGCTTCAGTGCTCCCTGACTTCACAGGTCACCAAGCTTCGGCTCTGGCCACATCCACAACCCTTCCAGCCTAAGTGGGCGCTAGAATCTGGCCTGTCTGAAAAGTCAGATTTTCCTTTTTCTCTCTGTCTCTCTTACTCCCTCCCTCTTGAGAAGCACAGCCTCACGGGCCTTCATTGTTTGTGAAGCCGGGACAAAAGGAGAGATGATTGCCTGAGAAACCTCTGCTGATGTGTTGTGTCGGTGGGCGGGGCTGCACACACCGCCATCCTTCTTCGTACTCACACCATTTTAAAGGGTCATATTATGTGATGTCTTTAAAAGGAGTCACATCATAAAAAAATAAAAAAATAAATAAATAAAAACCTGAAATAAGAATTTAATATACAACTTTCTCATTTTGGGTGGATGACTAGTAAATCTATGATTTAGTTTCTGAAACTAAGGTGGAATTAATATAGATAACCCAATTTTGAGTTTGGTTTTATTTTATATCTCTGGTTTTAAATATCTCTGCACATTGTTCTGTAATTGATTTCCCATTCATTTATTTAATTAATCATTTTTCTTTTATTTGCTGGTTAATAAATATTCAGAACAGCCATTTAGTTTAGTTTTATTTATATTTTATGGTATAATTATGGCATTTTATTTCATTATTTGTTTTGTTTTAAATTGATGTTTTACTTTTGCTTCTGTAAATTACGTTTCATTAATGGAACACAACTAAAACAGTAAAAAAAAAAAATATATATATATATATATATATATATATTTTTTTTTTTTCAAAAGACCATAAATGAAATGGCCTACTTAAAATGTTATATTTATATTTAATAAGTGCATTATAATATGTTGCATGCTTACAAAGCAGTAGTTGTTTAAGGATCCTGCAAAACCATTTAAATTGGCAAACCTGCAACATTCTATCCCCAAAAACATGCATAATACAACCTCTTTTAAACAATACATTTCGGTGACTTGGTAATTATAACCATGCACATCACCAAAATGAAATAGAAAAGTCCATCAAGAACCAGATGGTTGTATTTCTAGGTGGTTACTAGATCAATAGAGCAGCTTGAAATGTCTTCAATTTCTGATCTGACCCCAACCCTTGATTTTTAAACTAGATAAACTCGTTCTGTTCATAGCTCTAATACTGTCTTCTAGATCATAATAAATGTAAATTTGCATTGATTCATTATCCTGTAGTGCCACGGTTGCAAAGCAGTTGTTTACAGATACCAGATTTTGATATTAACCGCCTTTCATGCAATCCTTATCGTCGCAACAAAGGTTCCAATTAACTAGAGCGTGTGCCTTCCATTTCCTCTCTCACTGCATTAAGCCCAATAATGAATCATTGTCAACCACATGGAGGGAGAAAATGAATTGGAGCTTGAGTCCTGGGGCGTTATTTTATGACTCTAGTGTGGCAATTCAAATGGTTACATATTATTATTGAAATTATTAAGAATTATTGGGTGATAATTTGGCCGCCATAACCCATACAAAATATGGAGTGCCACATTACAGTTGACTAACAGGAAGAGAAATGGTTGTGAGCTGCTAAGAGCTGAATGCTGTATGAAATTGAAAGTAAATTAAAAAAAAGGAAAGAGTGACAGAAAATCTATCCCATTTAATTTAGACTAAAGGGTTACTATAGGGATGGAAATGAAGCATGGGGCAGTCGCACCGAAAGCTCATCTCAGGAAACGGTTAGAGTGCAGTGGAGCTTCTCAAATCTGTCAAAACACTTGTGGATTTTGTCAAGTTTTATCTGTTCCCGAGCGCCTTGTGAACATGGGGATGCCTCTTTCAACTAGATAGCAAATTAAAACGAATGTTCATGCTCCTTTGCTATTAATGGGGATCCTTGTGATTTTTCCTTGGCTTTCCATGCATATGTGACTTTAAATATGTGCTGTGTCCATGTGTGTGTTTTTAGTGAAAATACGAAGCACTTCTACCAAAATCGAACAGGTTTTAGCTATATAAAACAAATGAATAAGTCACAAAGCAGAACATATTTTATCAGGATTACACAAACGGTATAATTTAATACTACAGTTTATATTGTGCTATCTTATTTATCCAAACCAAACTCGAAAGTTCTCCTGAGAAAGTCCTATATAGCAGCTAAATATCTCCTGCATTAATAGTTGCATGCTTTATTTAACACACATATTTGTAGAGCTTCTCTCATCTTTAACAATAGAATCCTTTAAGGCAAGCATTTTCCTTCAGAGCAGCCGGCGTGAGGAAACGTGTGCACAGCATAAGTGGATTACAGTTCTTAAAAGCCTAAACTTGTCTTCTGCTCATGAAATTTAGAAAGCTTCGCAGATGCTTGAGTTCCAGGCTTGATTGTGCACATGAGCTTAACTAGGAATTGCACTTAGAGATGGTTCGCATTGAGCCAGAGGTAAAAACGTCCATTTGGAAAATTAAGTTAGGGAAGTTCCAACTTGGGTCACTTCTGAAATTGACACATGATTTGAACCATGGACGACTTGCAGTCCATTATTGGTGCGCTATTTGCATCAATTATACTTGATTCAAATAAAATGCTATATTGCTGTTTATTTCATGTAACTAAAGAATTTCCAAATTAATGATTATTAAATCAAATAGGAGTTGAACTGAATCATAATTTAGCACCTAATTCCATTCTTAAGAAGTCTGTTGTGCTTACGAAGGCATCAAAATGTTTTTTTTTTTTAGTTAAAGTTTTAGTTTTTAATCTAAAAAAAGTCTTTCTCAATGTAAACATTTTACTGCCTGGTCTCATGGCATGAACTGGTCTCCAGTGTTGGGCACGTTACTTAAAAAAAGTAATTAGTTACTAGTTACTTATCACAAATAGTAACAGTTTTATAGTAACAGAGTTACAGCCTTATAAAAGTAATTAATTACCAGGGAAAGTAACTATTGCATTACTAAAACAATAATAAAATGGCAAACTTGGATGCTCCCAATAATAAATGTTGAATTAATGAAACTAACTGGTGGTGGTGCTTGTTTATAATTTAATGTTTCTATAAAAAACGGGGCAAAAAATTATAAGATAACAAAACTACTACGAATTCTACTACTAATAACAATATAAAAC
>JAUCMS010000031.1:4397301-4410087 GCA_032357445.1 Enteromius radiatus | reverse complement strand
ATTTAAACAAAACACGCAGATGCAATACAACACTGTCATTATTTTTACGCTCGCTAGAGGGCACTTACCTTTAAAACGTAAATATAGGTTGTAATACGGTACTTAAAAAACATCCTATAGAGTCGTTTTTTGTTGGAGGACAGACTGTTCAGAATGATTCAAAGCAGTCACTTGTTTTGTTGAAATCGACATTAAATGAACTGACTCATAAGAGTGATTTGTTTAGAAAATCGGGCTTCACTTGTACTGGATGAAAGAAAATACTCAGTTGGAATTGAGTTGCCTGTGTGGATTGCACGCAAAAACAAACATGCAACTTGACCAGTGTGGTCTGATTTCTACAGGTGACTCTTATGATTCTTTTTAGTGAATCAGAGTCATACAGTGCAGTCAATGAAGCTTGAATCTCAAAATGAGTAAGTCTTATGAGCGATTTCTTTTTAGTGAAACCAATATATTCAAATATGTTTTGGAAATCACTTGTCGTGCTTTTATGTTTATTGATTCACGAAAAAGAACCTTCTTACAAGAGTCATTTGTTTGTGAATCAGACAATTGTATATTTTGGATTCATTAAAAATAACTGACTCATGAGCTATTCATTTTGAGATTCAGAATACATATGAATAGTGTATTTGTTTCCAAAACAAATGAGGATTTGGGTTTAACTGGTGATGACTTTGATTCACTTAATCGATTACACTGGTTGCATTGCATGTTAATTTTTTGCATACAATCTGCAAATAAATTTCAACAGGAAGACATTTAGTGCTTAATTAAATCACATGCAAGATTAACAACTCGGCTACCGTATATGATTTATATTACTAAGCCAGACAGAACCATACAATACATGCAACCTCTTTGTAGCTTACGTTATGATTTATTACCCTGCTATTAAAATATAAGCATTACTACAGAGATCAAACCACCGGAGAAACCACGGGTTAAGTGTCATGCACAAGGGCGATGGCTCTTGTTTGTCCTTCCATGTGGGATTTGAAGCTCTTGCTTGTATTCATATTCTGCTGTGGAAGCATATGAAACACTGATGCATATTCCTAGAATGTTTTAACCTCTAGTTAACCTCTTTTAAAAAAAAGTCAGATCAGTAGGAGTAATATAATTGTTTTGTTGTCACCTTTTATAATGATCAACGTGACTATGATGTCATGCCCAAAACAATAAACACACGCTTGCGATTTACAAGTCCATTTGAGGACTAGCAGTCACAGGTGATAAGCACGTTAAGTCAAAGTCATTGAACAGACTGTAAATAGAAGTGTCATTGAAAATGGAACACATCAATGCTAAGTGAAGTGTTTACTTCATACTGAATGATTCATTGGGCACTGAGAGCGCTCTCAATGAAGTCAGCGGAGCTGTGCAGCTCACATACTATTCCTGTTTTTATACTCCGAACAATACTAAGATTTATTGAGAGGTATAGCAGGAGAATTAACCTTTTAAACTGTTTTGTATAAATGAGCACTTCTCAGTGACTGAATCATGTTTTTGAGCCTTGTCAAAGGCAATTGGCACATAGAGGTTTGAGAACAATAAGTTCAGCGTCCATTTTTGTGTGCATCGCTGTGATGTCATTGTAGCAAGCACAAGTGTGAGAACTTAGGATGATGATATATGCTGTGCATTGATATAAAGAATCTATGCATTAAGATTGTGCTCTGCCATCTGTACTTTGGTATGTTCAAAATTAAATTACATTAAATTAAATTAATAATTTACTTTTATTAAAAGAATGATGCATTAAAAAGATCAAATGTGAAAGAAAGACATACTGTATATAATGTAAAAAAATAAACTTGTATCAAATTAAAAAAAATATATATATTAAGAAGCAAAAAAGTTGTGGCAGAAAAAAACATGGAAATATAATTATAATGTAAATTGTAAGGAATAAAAGGGTTATTTTGTAATTTAGTATTTATTTATTTATTTTATTTTTCAATAAATGTAGTGTATCAGTGTAAAGTAAATGCAGCCTTGGACAGCATAAGAAATACTTACCTTATTAAATGCTAAGTCATACTTATTTTAAAGTTTTATACAGTATTGTGTACAAATATTTAAAATGAAGAACGTAGCCCTTGAGGTCAAAGGGATGCTGAACAGCTTCCCTATAGACTCTTCCTCAGGATCTATAAACTCCCAGGCCGGTAAGAGAAGCACCAGACTAAATTTCCAAAGTCAGACACAAGCACAGAAGCCTGCCACCCTACGACTATAAATCAATTTCTATTTAGATCAAGCAGATTCAAATGTGAAGGCCTAATGTGGCACTGAACAAACAGGCCAGGCAGATGATGAATGCGAGGGGGAACGTAATGGGCCGACCGACTGATAGCCCGCTATCACAAGCATCCATCTTCCTTAATTCCCGGTGCAGTCTACTGGATCCTGTCCAACACACTCAGATGAATTGTCAAAGACACAGAGAGGCATTTCGAATCAGCCTGTTTGAGTTATAGCCGTCACTTCTCTGCCTACCAAACTTGGCTCTTTTCATCCTTCTGAAATATCAATTATTAAGCCCTGCTTCAGAGGTGTGCCGAGGTTGTGCAGATACTCTAAAATATGCAGTGAAGTTCAGTGTCTTTTTTTAGTGTCAACGCTAATGAATTTGGCTTGGAAATCGCCCAGATCGCAACTCCCTGCGGCACATCGTTTATTTGACTTGCGAAGAAATCTTGTGGTCATAGAGATTGTGTAAATGAGGATGTATTGGTGTCATGACACTTTCATATACTTGTAAAAGTCACATTCACTGAAACTGTCAATCGTTATCAGGTGATGCAATGTCGATGCAATGCAGTTAAATTGTCTAGTCTTATACAAGTACAGAAGCTTTCTCTCTATATAATTTAATTGTTATTCTTGGATATTTAATCATCCATTTTGATACATATTTACACACTTCAAAGAAGAGAATACAGTTGAGCTACAGTATACTGCACTGTTACACAGGGCTAGGTGTGAAAATGAAAAATAACAGCTAATTATTGATATATAAACAGCGTTGTATTTTGGATATGCTTGCTTTTATAATCTTTCTGGATATCAGAATTGACTTTCACTTTAGTGCCTGTTTGGATGAAGCTTAAGGTTTTAATACTGAGCAAATACAAAACATTTGTCATGCCTCATTCATAATAAATGTATTCAGTGAAAATAGATTCACATTTGGATAGTTGTTGAGTCTGTTTCCCTCCCAGCATTTTTGACACTGGGTGGTAAATGTCTCACTGACAACTATAATAATAATTCATGAGATATTGCAGAGATACATATGTATTCATAGCGTGAAATGCAACATGTTATAAAGTGACCTAATAAACGGAATGAGATGATTTCAGCACAGAAATCGAACAATGCAGGAACTCCTGTGATTGTGTATTTTTACATTTTGAATTGTGTGCGTGTTTATAATTTCTTTCGATTCCTGCTGAGCTTTTTCTCTATCCATCTGCTTTTAATATTTGTTTGGGAAAAGCAGCATGATCTATTTAATAAGTAAATCAGCTTGCCCATTGAGAGCCTAAAGCTGTAATACAATCAAAATCAATGGGCTATAGAAATGAAAATAGTCTTTTTAAGTTTGTCGTGCAGTTTTGTAACATAGTTGTACTAAATTGAGAAGTGTCAGTATTAACCAGTTTGGAAAAATGATAATGCATCTTTCCCGGTAGCATCCATGTCTATAAACAAATTATAAACTATTGCATTCTAGACAAACAAATTTGAGTAATAATTGCACAGATTTCTTCAAGTATTGAATCTCAGTATTTAACAAACCCAGGTTTTATTTTGATGTTTCTTGCCATACTGTGACTTTAAATAATTTCATTTGTTTGCCCCAAAAAGCCACTAAGACAGAAAGAATCTGTCTGAAAACATTTAAAAAGACCAACCAGATACAGTTTGTTTTTCGCCTGCTATTTAGGAATGAGTGTATCTGAGATAGTTTGTATCAGAACAATAGACTGGAAAGAAAAATTAATTTCTCTGCAGTCTACACTGGCCAGATGTACAGAAAACAAAGAAATGTTCAGAAATATTTGTGTGTGTGTGTGTGTGTGTGTGTGTGTAATCAAAATATCTGTCCACCCAGAAGTACTCATTATTTTCCAGACACAGCTCACAACAACACATTTGCTCATGCATATTAAGTTTACTTGCTATTAAGAGTGAGTTTCTTTTTGATACTGTGCATGTTTGGCAAATCAGTGATTAGTTTCTTCAAAAAACACTTGTAGTATAAAACTGGTAATTGTAAACAATCAGACTTCTAGTTAAAAAAACAAAATAGATTGAAACTGTTGATTTTCATCCCATTCTTCCCACTTACTTTCTATGCAATATGCATTAGATATTCAGTGACAATTATCTATTTTTTCCAGGGTTTGGGGTCAGCAGTTTAAAGTCTCTTATGCTCACATGGGGCTGCATTTGTTTGATGTTGCAAAGTATTAGAATATTTAATTGTTTTCAATTATATTATATTATATTTTATAATGTAATTTATTCCTGTGCTGGCAAAGCTGAATTTTTAGCATCATTACTTCATTCTTCAGTGTCACATGATCCTTCAGAAATCGTTCTAATATTCTGATTTAATGTTCAATAATATTTCTTAGTGTTGAAAACACAGATGCTCTCTCTCTATATATATATATTTGGGTAGTTGACAAATAAAATTTGGACTATGTCCTATGGTGTGACATACCAGAAATGTGTGGGAAAAAAAAAAAGTAATCCCAACCCGAACCTACAAATAACTAAAATATAAAGAAAACAAAAATATAATTCAAAAAAATAAAAATATAATTATACATGTTTTATATTTATATATATATATATATATATATATATGTATATATAGGAAATCTTTTTGTAACGTTATAAATGCTATCACTTTGGATAATTTTAATGCATCATCTATGAATAAAAGTGTTAATTTCATTCAAAATGAAATCTTACGAACCCACAGTTTTGAACAGTTTACTCTGCTAAATACATCAAAAATATTATATGCATTTTTTTATATATGCAGGTACACATATTATTTATTTAATTAGTTTGTATAATACAAATAGATTGAATTACATTAAAGATCAAGATGTTCTCTTGGCGAACACAGCAAAACACTCATAAACAACATGAAAACATAGCAGGCAGCATCATCACAGCGGTGTGTCCTATTAGAATCAACAGTTGCTTATGACAGAATGATGTCTGTGGGCTCTGAATACACCAGGCATCTGGCACTCTCTCCAACCAGCCGCATGGATGTCATCCATTATTGAGATATTTCAAAAAAATCAATACGTTAAACCTCTAATTAGACCCAAATTAATAATGATCATTTAGTTTGTCAATTACAAACTGTGCGGAAGCCGAATGAAGCTCATAAATAGCATGCTAATGAGGCATCATGCAGTCAGGTGCCTCTTAGCATGTTTGAAGCTGATAATTGTATCAGACCCTCTGATTCTTCCGATATCAACAAGAGTGTGAGGAAGATGTTTGCTCGTGTGTGTTCTTGGTTCTTTGACATTAGCATTTTACAAGTGCTACGGGATGCTATAGTTCACACCAGTTCATTCTCATTGCTCCATGACAAAGGTTGACACCTAGCTAGGATGAAATTACTTTTCAAATGCTTCCCGTTGTATTACGAAACCTCAATTCCTGGGTGATATGAGTGGAAAGCTGATGTATGATTATCAATTATCTACCTGTCCGGAGAAGTGAAGGTGATATGCACATTTCCCATTTCATCTCATCAATCACCATCAAATACTGAACTCTTATCTGCTTCAACTATTGTGCCACTAAGTTAGAAAACTCTCAAAAACTTTTGGATATTACTTAAAGTTTCCCTTGGGCTATTTTCTTAGTTTACTTATTGAACAAAGCATAAACTCTCAACAAGTGATAGTTTATGACATGTCTGAAAGGGGAAAAATTGGAAGAAAACAGAATGAAAAAGAGGCAGGGATGCATGAAGGAACATGGCTGTCTTAGGCACCTACAGAGATGCTAAAAGAAAATGAAATTTGACATCATATTTTATGTCATATACCAGTGCTTGCTGGTTAAGATTATCATATACAGTGGGTACGGGAAGTATTCAGACCCCCTTAAATTGTTTCCGTGTTATATTGCAGCCATTTGCTAAAATCATTTAAGTTCATTTTTAAATGAGCAAAATGACCAAATGATTCTATTTTTTTAAAGGTAAGTGGTTGCAAAACATTTATTTTGAGCTGCATCAAAAATGCAACCACTTATCTTAAAAAAATATTAAATTCAATGAATCATTTAAATTTTGTCTGTGTTGACAAAGGTGAATTTTCTGCATAATTTCTCCAGTCTTCAGTGTCACATGACCCTTCAGAAATCACTCTGATATGCTAAATCAGTGCACAACAACAACATCAAAAACACAACATTCTTATTTATGTTGGATTAATGTTAATTGCACTGCTTAATATTTTTGAGGAGATTTAGGTTTTTAAAAGTTCAAAAGAAGAGCATTTATTTGAAATAGAAATCCATGGTGATGAAATATCTACTTTAAACATTGTTTTAAAAAACTTAAAATTAATTAAATAAAGACTAGTATTTTTATGTTTGTACACTGAAAAAAATTATTAATTGAATTTACAATTTTATAGGGCTAATTGGTTGCAATAAATTTATTTGAACTATATTTAAATACATTTTTTTTAATGGATTAATTTTATAATAATTTTTTTTTCAGTGTACTGTATATGCAGTTAGTAAATGTTATATACATATAGTTCATATACATATTTCCATTTTTTATTTGCTTTAAAGAATTTTCTACAATATATGTTTATATGAATTTAAATAGAAAAAATGGCTAAAGTATTTTAATAAAAGTAAATTTAATTGCATTGATGCAGAAAGTAAAGCAAATTACATCTGATATAGTAAAGAATGTAGAAACAACAGTAATAACAACTTGAAGTAAATTTCACTACTGTAATATTTAGCTGGAAGAAAATCAATGCATAAAATGTTAAAACAAAGTTTATATTTAATGGTTGTAATGATAAAAGAATGTCCCATTGTTTTCTGTTGAACAGAAGAAATAAAGCCCTGTGGCAGTAACTGTAGTTGGGCACGTGGGAATGCCGTAACAATCATGTCTGTTGTGCATGTGTTTTTGTATGGAGTGGCGGTTAGTTGTAAGTTGTGGTAGATAGCAGATTAGGATAGTCTGTCAGAGCAGTGCTGTGCGTGACGGCAACTGTGCTGCTGTCAGGGGTGTCTGGGTGAGAGATTGCAGCGCGGGATAATTAGCAGACTAGCCTGCTGAGTGCTGGATGCTGCCGGGCTCTGTCCTCACTGTGGCTTGTCTTTAGTTTGACGAAAGTTTGAGCTCTCTTCTCCCTCTCCTTCTCGAACGCTCCAGTTCGTATTCATGGAGGAGAGCAGATGGGTAGTACATGCTCTCACGCTGTCCAAACCCCCCTAAGATCGCAAAGATCTCAAAGCATGACGTGGCAGCTCTGTTCAAAAGCGGCGGTATAGAAAGGCACGGCAGTACTACAGGGAATATCCTGGCTTTAAACAACCGAACATCACAGAACCGACAAATCTGCACCGGTTCAGTCTTCTCCCAGTGATAACCTCTATCAAGTGTTCATTTTGAGAACTGGTGTTTCATGATATTGATTCTTTGGACGGTTCTCATCTGGTTTTCATTGATGTGCAGTTTTCATCCAATTAGAGATGCTGAACATTTTAAAGCATAGAAATGAAAGCGTTTGTGTGATCTTGGAAGTCAAGTAAAGGTGTAATGACACTCACCATAATAAGATTTTCCACCGACTGGGATCGTCATTTCTTTCACACCAGGACACTAAACACTTATTAGAATCTAACAGATCGGCAGCGTAAAGAAATGTCCTGACTCACCTTGATTACGCTATAGGATTGGAAGGCAAAGTACCATTTACCCATAATGCTTCTTGGTAGAGCATATTAGAATAATTTGGTGTTTTTCCTTATTATCTCATATACCAGTAAAAACATCCTCAAACAAGAAACAACTTTTATCATTTTGCTCTCCATTGAAAAATGTTTGAAGATGTTTAAGTCGTGTACTCAGAAAGCAAGCGACTTTTTACATTAAATCAAAAAGCATGTACGTTTGTGATTTTATTATGTATATATTTATTTATTTATTTTGAACAGTCTAAATGTACCAAATATTTGGGATCAGTTAGGTGTGTTCAAAGTAACCTAAAACTGTACTTTCTACAAAAATATTAAGCTGCACAAACATTTTAATAATAATATTTCTTTCCTGAAGACTAAAACAGCATACTAGAATTATTTCCGAAGGAACATGTAAGTAATAGCTGGTGAACATTGCCCTAACAGAAATAATTATATTGTACAATACATTCAACTAGAAAACAATTGTAATAATATGTTTTAATCATAATAATATTAATGTTTTTTTGTTTTGTTTTACTAAACATATGCAGCCATGAGTTTGAGAGACATCTTTTAAAATCTTAACAACCCCAGAACCTTTTCAAAAGGATTATAGATATTATTTTTTTTTGTTTAATGTCAAGCATAATTGTATACTTCATGAATATTACATCTTATCTTATTTTGCTTGCAACATATAATTTTTTTTTTTTTCATCTACTGTGTTTCCCACTTTAAAGTTTACAGAGTTTTTATGTATATTTCCATACACATGGGTTACATTAATACAAGAAACAAAACATCTAAAAACATTTGAGCTTATACTACATCAATTTAGCCCCAAGTCACGTCAGGCAGGGTTTGCTGAAGTCTCAGCATGTCTGCATCCGTGAAATGATTCTGATGATGTGTCAGACCTCAGTGATGCAATATCACGAAACAAGATTTTATTTACCTAAACATCTTCCTCGCGTAATCAAAAATATCAGTTTCATTTGCGACGTTTACCGACCGCAGCTATTTCCAGAGTGGGTTTCAGATTTCCTCGTTTTCAGCTTTCCAGGGCTGTCTGCCTTTTCAGGATGAGGAACTCACAGAGGGAAGGACACAGCTCTTCACTCGGTCATACTGAATTCACTCTGCGTTCGATGAGGACGGCACCCTGAGGCAACAAAAAAACACCAAAGAGCAGCCAGCTGAAGCAGGAACATGCATAGGAATACCAAACAGTCATTACAGTCATCACAAACTTTACTTTATTTAGTTCCTAATGAAGCACTCTGGTGGTGCTGCTGTGAGACCTACTGAGAAGATTTTTTCTAAACCTTGGGAAACATGGGCAGAAAGCCAGGGTCCATATGTGGCTAGTTCTGATGCAATTCTATGATTTGTGTGTGTGTGTGTGTGTGTGTTGTGTGATGTGCTGTATGAGCACATAAGGAGCCTGAGGCAGAGTGATGGGGGAACGGGGCTCTTCGAGGTGAGCTGGAAGGTTTCAACACGTTACAGGACAAATTAAGCTGGTGTGTGGAGAAAAAGTGCTTTAAAGGAAAGGCCTGATTTTTGGAGCGCTTTGGGTTCACAGCGAATTAAGCAATAAATGGACAAGTTGCATTTATCAATATTTTAACACACACACTTTTGCCCCTGTTTAGTGCCATTCCAAAATGAGGAGACAAATATTTTCCACAAATTTGTTTTCAGATAAATATAAAGTATAAAAGCTGGCTTTATAAGGCAATTGATGTTATTTTTTTCTTTGCAATTTAATATACATTTAGACACCTCTGTGACTTTGTAAACTTGTCATATGTTTACTGTGTTGATATGCATATTAACAGGATTTATATAGATATTTAATAAAAGTTGGTGTCAGAAAGATTTTAGATATTTAAAAGAAAATTATATTTTTATTCAACTAGGAAGCATTAAATTGGTCATAATTGACAGTATTAAGACTATATAGAGTAAAGAGATTAATGTTGTTACAAAAAACCTTTTCAAAAAATGCTTTTAAACTTTCTAATCATCAAAGAAACCTGAATGGTTTCCACCAAATCATCTTTTTATAATGATTTCTGAAGAATCATGTGAGACTGAAGGCTCATGAAAAGGCTCCTAAAAAGCTAGCCTTGCTATAGGAATAAATTAGATTTTAAAATCTAGTTAAATGTTATTTTAAATTATAATAATATTCATGTTTTTTTTTTTATTTATTAAACATATGCCGCTTTGGTGAGCTTAACAACCCCTAACGTTTGCAAACATATTATTATTATTTATTAATTTAATATCCAGCATTAACAAAACTCTGTAGACTGGTTTGCTAAACTTATACTTTCTAAATTATTCACTTATAAATATCTAAAAAGTTGTGTTGGAAAGAAGGCAAGATCACTTTCTCCATCAGTTATATTATTTATTCGATAATTATTAGTCATGCTATCAACATTAATATCATAGCACATAAATTTGTGTCATGTATTTGATGTTTTGATATGCCTGGTTATGTAGCTTATTTTAAATAAACAGCAGTCATTTCTTCTAATTAAAATCAAACTGAAGCCAGCTTTTCTGTCCTACTTCGGTTCAGGGCATATCATTCATAATAAATTTTACATTTGTGCATATCTATATATCTATATCTTTCTATCTATCTATTTATCCATCTATCTATCCATCCATCCATCTATCTATTTCTATATATTTAGTGTGTGTGTTGTAAAAGAAAGTGAATGTGTACTGTAAGATGAGAGCGAGATGAGATCCTCCTATAATGATGTTTAAGCCAAGCTCATGATCCAGGTCTCCTAGTACAGCTCCAGGCAGCTTAGCAGATGCCACAGAGAGCTAAACACACTCATCTGTGCCCGATTGTGACTGCTGATCCCAAAGCTGTCGACCAAGATGGTGCATGTCCTCCAGGTGGCTCCAGAGTAGGACTGCTATCGTGCTAACGCACATCTCATTTGGGTTTCTGGAGTTGCTGAGTAACTTTTACGCATGCCATTAAAAAATCCAGCAGCAAACCTTCTTGTTTATGGCTGCTTGCTTACCGAGAAAAAAGTTTTGTACACGTTGTTTAGAAAAGCACCGACAGCTTTAAACGCGACTTGAATTATTAATATGAGGACAGGCGATGATTGTACAGGCTTAGGATGGTTGAAGATAAATTTCTTATGCAAAAATGGCAGATATTTTGCTCTCTCATTAGAAGTATGGAGGCCAGTCACCCGAAAGATGCCTCAGGCAAGGCAGAACTAGCTCTGAGGACCGAGTTTGGAGTTTAATGAAACGCAAAAGACACAGCAGATGAAGAAAAGCAGTCCTTTTGATAAATGAGTACCTTTTCCAGCACTGAGGGCTTTTGCCCTCGTCTATCGTTTCTCTGCACCCATCTGTGGAATGAATATGAACTGATTATAGTCACGGAGGATTTAAACTAAACGGTTCTTCATTTACAAAGCTGCAAATGTTAAGAGAGTCTTTCTCTAGAGTAATATCAATGGAGAGCTGATTTGCTGTTGCGGTTTGTAATTCCAGTGCCGCTATTTACTGTGAATAGCAGCGGTGGTTAAAGATTCGAAACATTCTGAGAGCTTTCAAAATAATCCATTCTAGAGGCAATGTTCTCAGATTTGATTGCCTATTAAAGGGACATATCATTGCTCTTTTGTGGTCGATACACTACGTAGATTAACCTACCGTTTACGCTGCCAAAACAAGTTGTTTAGAAGTTATCGTGGTATTGATGTCAACTAAGTATCGAGCGGCTTTACATGATGTCAACACCATATTGTTAGAAGTCTTTAGAGTTTCAGTAGACAAGAATGTCAAATGGTTATGTAAAAATTAATTACAGATACAAAATATACCCCTTTGTGTATGTTCTATTACATTTTGGAGACAGGAATGAAACCAAATAATTAGGTTGTTGTTATTTTATCCTCTTTAACTAATTTTTTATATGTGGTGATGTTAAAACTTTTTTATTATTATTAAATTAAAAAAATATATATTCTTGTAGTGTGTTGTAACATGCAATATTCTTTTGTTCAAGATTTATTAACACCTTGTTTTGCACTTTGAACACCTAGTGCAAGTGTATTTTTTGTTTTTCATGTGAAAAGATGCACATTTTCATAATTCAATTATCACATTTTCTTGTTTTCCTTTTTCTCTTACATAAGCCGGGATTCACTAAGCGAATCAGAGGTCTGGAGCTCTATTTTAGGAGGCAGCAACAGAGCCAGTCAGTCACCCGTGCTTTCCGAACTGGTCTGTTTTAGAAGGAAGGATATCCCAGAAAAATCCAGTGGGGACTGGGGAGAGGGAGAACATTTTGTTCCAAAACATCGTCCATCATTTTGATTGTCTTATGTGGCATAGGTGATAGCAGCGTGTCTGTTTGGGTTTTATATTGTTTTAAAATTGATGTAGTATCATGTAGCATGAGATGGTATTTACCTTACATTATTCCCATTTTTTGTTTAATATTTATAACTTTACATTAGGATATTTATTTATTAAGTTTATGCAATTTTTCATTTGTTTTGCTTTAGAGATAATGCAATAATCAGTTCAATAATATTGTGAAAAAAAGTTAAAAGCTTTAAAAAAAAAAAAAAAACTAAATGGTATTTTAAATTTGAATATTTCAATATTTTAATATTTATTGTTCATTGTTCAGTTTTTTTATTTGAAAAATATTAATGTTATTAGTAGGGGTGTCCCCGACTAAGGATTTTCATAGTCGAATCGGAATTTTCGAATCTTGCCAATAGTCGACTGATA
>JAUCMS010000031.1:4369135-4397201 GCA_032357445.1 Enteromius radiatus | reverse complement strand
AATTTGAATATTTCAATATTTTAATATTTATTGTTCATTGTTCAGTTTTTTTATTTGAAAAATATTAATGTTATTAGGAATATTGCATTTATTTTAATGTCCAATGTTCAATTATGAATAATTTAGCTTTAAAAATGAATATTTTAAATAATAATAATTAACTTTTTATTTGTATTTAATATATTTATATTAATACCAATATTGCTAATGCCAATATTTCTATAATATTAATAACTACACAATATTTAGTTATATTAATATGAGTATGAATTAAAAAAATATATAAATAATTAAAAAAAAATCACCTTTTGAGAACCATTAGTCATAGTTTCTTGGTAAACATACACGTAGCGGGTATAATGATGGTCACATGCTTTAATGTACTTTGATTTTGATTACCTGCAAAAAAAAAAGATTTGCTTTTCAAGTTTTGATATGGAAGTGATGATGTCAGAGGGAGCGATTTGTTTTCTTCGTAATTAGTCTGTCTAAACCGTTCTGAACACAAGAGGCATGCGTGATCACTCTGACAGTCTAATCAGCCAATCACAGTGACATATAGGCTCTGCTTCATCTCTCATGACTTTTCACTTCAGCAGCTTTACGAGAACAGACAATTTAATCTAATATTTCAGAACATTTCACATTTTATTTTCACACTGTCAAATATATTGTTGAGAGCAAGCATTACCTCCCTTCCCTCCTCCTCAGCGAAAGCTGTTTAAAAGTCTTTTTTGAACCCACAACTGTCTGTCATTGTTTTCTTCACTCTCTGCATCTCTTAATTTGCTCTTCCTTCCATAATACGTACAAGTTCATCTCCATCAGAGACAGCCGCTATGTGTTTTCAGTAGGGATTTGTATCGGCATCCCCATTTTTCCACACTTCTACACCCAAACACACACACAAATGCGGACACAGAGCACACATCCTCTTCTCATCCCATTCTGTTTGCTTTGTTTCACCTGTGCCGATCTCTCTCTCGCTCTCTCTCTCTCCCTCCTCCCTCCAGCTTCGTCTCTCACTTGCGCGCTTTCGTTCGCTCTCTCTCCCTCCCTCTCACACTCTCATTGCTTAGCAGAGCTGCTGAAAGTGCGTCAAGCCTCTGTCCAAATACAGACAGGGCTGAGCAATACTAATCTCAGGAGGAAGAAAATCAGAAGAGTGTGTGCGTGTGTGCCAGCGAGCGGTGTTTCAGCCCAAGCCTTTGTATTGCAACACCTTAGGAGCCCAGGAGCGGACAGTGTCGGGAAGAAAAAGAGGAATCTGTTTCATACTAGAGTTTATCCTTCTGAAAAAAGCAGGAAGAAAAAAGTCTTTCTCTGCTACCTTTGTGCGGGATGGACAGTGAATGAGTGGCAGGGTTGGGTCATGACCCTCTTTTCCGCCGGGTAATTGTCACCTTTTCTGGACTCTCGAGGGACTGATGCAGCTCTGAGAGCATCGGACCCCATCGCAGACGCTCTTTCCCATCCATTGGCTCAACAGCTGTAAACGGGCTCTCGTCCGAAGTGAGTGCATTTTCACAGGGGCCAGCTGCGGTTGCTGGACGAGGAGGTTGGGACTCCTAGCATGGGGTTTTCTGCATCATGAGAGAACTCTCTTCTCTCTGTTCTTCGCGCCTAGTGTCTAAGAGCGAGTCGGGTGTGCGTCATGCGTCCCAGCAGAGCGGTGGCGGCGCCGTTTCTTGGCGTTCAAGAGGGGCGGCTCGGATGGACCCCTTGGATGTGGTCTCTGACTTTGGGATGTATTGTGGGTTCGGTGTGGAGTTCCTCACCTGGCTCGGATAGTTCAGTGGCCGCCGCCGGACCCCCTGGGGCGGCAACCTCTTACACCAATCCCGAACACCTGTTCCACAATGGGCGGCATCACGCTTCACCCATCTCCATATACCGCTCTCCAGCTTTCCTCAGAAGTGGCCACGGTGAGTCCCTTGTGGAGCTCCTAAAGAGTTCCATATAAGTGGCTTTTGTTTGTTCAGCCCCCCAGAACACCTCAATAGTTAATTGCGACGGGGGAATAATCGGGATTTTGTTTATTGAGGGAAGATTGTGTCAGATGCTCTCAATAGTGGTTATCGGTTTGTATCTGTGCTTGCAGTTTAATTAAAGCAGGGGAGATAGTGCATCAGTGGGGCTATAATAAGTCTGGCTTTAGATTGGGTTTTTGGAACAAGGGGATCTGATAAGTGTTGAGCTATTTTGTGGTTACGAAGAGCGGAGTTCTCTCTCCCAAGGCACACAGGCAATTACCCTATTAAAGTCTGAAGCGAGCAGCCGTAACTGTGCTGTGCTGTGCTATGATTGCTCTTTTGCAGTGGTTCGGTGTCAACAAACCTTTCGCATTGTACCAAAGGTTGCTTAGAAATGCCTGAGCGATGGCTTTAGAGAAGTTGGCAGGTGTATTTTAAAGTGCGCAATTGGAAGCCGACAGAGACGTTTGCTAGATGAAAGCAGAACTTTGAGCAATAACCTGTAGATGAAGTGTCTTTGAAGTGATGCAGATTAAGACGTAAAGGACTGACCTCTGTTCGCCTGCCCGTTTCCCTGTAATTATTTGAATGAGGCTGATATTGTTTGCTTTGTATTATTCAAATTTCTTGAAAGGTGAATGCGTTCGGGGAAATGTACTCACAAAATTCTAAAGGACATTGAGGTAATGCAACGATTAATTTCCAGCTTACCTTTGCACTTTCAGTACACGGCAATTGGGAATAGCAGTCTTAATTCAGTCTTGAAGCCATTAGCTCGTTAGGAAGAAAAAAACATTTGATTGCCGTAATGCGTTTATTTGGACTCGAGCAGAGTGGCTTTTTTTCACCTCAGTGGCTTTGTACTTACAAATCACATTTATTCTGCTCTCGCGGTGCATTTTCCTTTACCCTCAGACTTTATTTTTAGACGGATTTTTCTTGTAAGCCATCTGTGGGTGTACGAGGAGTTCATCAGGCACATTTAAAACCACTTTTTCTAATTAAATCAATAGATGCATTTTTTAATTTTCCAGTCAAAGCTAATTTTGTTAAGGACGACAAGAATGATTTCTTGAGTGGATCTTGTTTATTAGTTCTGTAGAAGTTTTTCTTTTTTCTTTTTTTTCTTTTTTCAGTTTAGTTGTTAAAACATATTTCTTTTTATTATTTCTTTATTCTTTAGATCAGCACTCTTGAACGTCCTGACATTAGGGTTCATGAAACTGCTGTGGTTTGGTCAGTGTGAAAATCCTGCTTGAGCGTAGCTCTCGCAGACTCTCCCTCCAATCTCAATGAGGGCCCCTGGGGCATGATGCCGCGTTAGATATAGATGAAAAGTGCTCCGGCACGCTCTCTCATTCCCTGTGTTTACACATGTAAGCAGAATCTCTGGATTAAGTCTCTACATCATTAGTTCTGTCATTATTTATTTATCATTTGATTTACGTATTCGCTGTGCGGCTTCTGCACCTTGCTCTGCGGAATTCATCGTGAGTTGCGCAACCTGCAGTGTTGCTCGGCAGTTAGATTTCTATTTGCTTGGACATATAGCCTGCAGTTGAGAGGTCTAAGTTGAAGGCTCGCCGGCTGTCAGAAGGCGTCTGGAGAGTTAGATACTGTATAGAGGAGATGTGCACTGTAATGACAGGGGAAAGAAGCATCCAGGTGAAGACTCTTAGAGAAAGCACTGCTAAGCCAGCACACTCTCTCTCCAAAGCCCCGCAACGATGAGACGAGAGCATGACAGGCTGAACAGAGTGGATTTTCCCCCACTTGTTTACCACGATAGTGTGTGAACGCGTGATAGCGTAGCTGTGTGTGCGCATGACATGAACAGGCCTGAAATTGTGAAGTAATGCATTTGTAAACGTTCGAGAAACTACTGTAAAGCATCGCAGAACTAATATTTGTGGAAGGAAGTGCCTTTGGTGGGATTGAGTTGGAATTTATCCAATGGCAAAAGGGAACTCTAGGTTCGTACTAGTGGATTATGGGAGTGCACAAACTAATTCCTCATGGCTCTAAATTTAGATTTTCATTGTTAAAAGTCACAGTCTCCATTTGTGATCAGTTTGGATTTTGAGAAAGAAAACTGTGAAAATTGAAACCAAATCACACTTTTGCATGCAGACTGTAAACACTGGTAACACCTAAGTTTGGAAAACTGCACCAAATCAGCCAAACTGTGACGTCAAGATGGATTTAGTCTTTACCAAAGCACACTTTATCTGGTATTTTCACCCGGAAATGGAAAGATTTGGTTACTGACCAGCCCTCATGTTGTTATAAACCTCTATGGCTTTCTTTCTTCTGTGGAACAAGAAGCATGAAGCATGAAGCAAGATTTTGTCAATATAATGAAAGTCATCCTATTTAGGGTTTTGGATTTTGGACTCATTGATTTTCATTGTATTAAAAAAAAAATAATCTAAATTCCTCCTCTCGTTTGAAGTGACAAGACTTCTGAATTTTACATTTTTGGTTGAATTCTCTATATTAGTATGTTTTTGCTTCTTTATTATTTCTTGCATTTACACTTGTCTTTTGTACATTATTAAATGTAATTTGAGTATGTCTAAAGTATTATATGAAAAGACTCAGTATACGAGTAACAGTGTATGAATAAACTCAGACCTTTTGCAGAACGACGCAAACAACACCTCCGGTCCAGCAAATTATACGCTACCATGACAGCTGTTCAGCTCAGTGTCCGCCGATGCTTTGAAACACATTGTTAGCGGTTGAAGTTTAATTAATTAACATCCAGTCGCTCTTATGCAGACAAATTTAACTTCACTCCTCTTATCGTGCATGACAGAAACTTTGAATATAATTGCAATAATTGCGGGTCATTATAACCCTGATAAATGAGGAAGTTTAACACACCTATTGTCAATACGCTAGAATTCCCATTCAGTTACAGCTCTTTAATCTGAAAAGCGTCCGTTTCGAACTCATTCTCTTGGCAAATTATCTCCTTTTATCACTCTTCAGAAAGTCCTGCTCTTTCATAATTCCCACACTATACAATTTGATTAACTGTCCAGCATTCGTGCTGAATGGCAGGAGCTATCGAACTCTTCACAACGAACATAATTGACTTTCAAGAGGAACATAACCGCTCCATTTATGTCCTTGTTCCTCGCTCTCCTGCCATACACGGCTCTGCACGCGACCGGCGGGCGTCTATCTGCTTGGCTCCATGTCCGTTTTCTGTGCTGTGATGGCATGCACGGCTCTTGCTGTCGGGTTAATCGTGTTAAAGCAGAGCAGGTTGTGTCGCTGGTGTTGGTTGCCAGGTTTGGCAGCGTAAACAGAGGCAACTCCTCTGTGCATGAAGACCCTGGAACTGAGTCTGCTGGGGGGCTGCGCTACATTACGCCAGTGTCTCTCTGCTAACTGAAATTTGGATCAAAGGAAGGTTTAGACCTGTATCCTCGGGACAAGGATTAATGGAAACAGCAAGCATGGGGAGGAGTGTAAGATAACAGGATTTCACAAGGTTTGTGATGGGGAGACAGTGTGTATGTCTATATAAATAATAAATATATACAGTGCACACACATATAGTATGGCAACAAAAATGGATCTGCAATTGATTGTGAATAATCGCTTCACACCACTATCATTTATATATATATAGACACACATGCATTCAACCAGTGACGTGAGCTTGAGGTTCGAGTGCTTTTTTGTCTGGTCAATGGAGGTTAAAATCCAAAGTCTGTGTCTTTGAATATACCCAAATGCATTTAGTGATCTGACTAAACCATTACACATCATTTGCATTCTCCAATTTCATATAATGTCCCTCAAAATAAAAAGATGTGTAGCAGAAGTGTGTAATTCTCTGCCTGTTCTCATATTCATCTGCACAGAAATGTCAGCAAAAAGGCCAAACACTGTATGCTGGCAGTTCAATGATACCGGAGCCTTGATAGCCGAGTGCATCTCTGCTTCAAAGTTCTAGATTTTTGGAGGTGGCAAATCAGTCTAAAGCTCTTATTTCCCACCTGTACAGCGGTGTCAGCGGATCAGTGGCTCGCTTCATTCAGCACAGATTGGATGAATTCAATCTGACATACTGTGGTAAACCAGAACATCAGTGAATCCTGAAAGGAAATGCTGCATTCGGCTTCACTGCCACGTAACGCGAAGAGACAATCATCCAGTTAATCTGCTTAGAGGGAAATTGTCTATGTGATGCACAGCTGTTTTAACTGCATAAAGTGGATCGTACAGCTGTGTAGAACAGACAGATAAATGAGGGTTACCATATTATAAATCGTGCTGTGATTCTAGACATGTCATTTTGTGGTGTTTTCTGTCTTTGATGGATTCCTGCTCATATGGAAGGATTTTACTACAGTAAATACTAGCAGCACTTGTGCATGCTGTATTTCCAATAACAACTAACTATCCATTTTAAATCCAGGTGCTAAATGTATTAAAATAAATTAAATATATTTTATATCATAAATATTATTTATATACACTCACTGCAAAATGTATGTTTTTGAAAGAAGCTCACCAAAGCTGCATTAATAAATACAATAAATGCATTTATTTGACCAGAAATACAGTAAAGGGTATAGAAATTGTTGTTGTTTTAATATGTCTTAAAACGCAGTTTATTCATGCAATGTAAAACTGAATTATCATCACCCGTTAGTTCAGTTTTCATTGTCATATGATCCTTCAGAAACCATTGAAATATACCAATTTGTTTGCCAGTTGGCTAAAGAAACATTTATTATTATAAATGATGAAAATAGTTGTGCTGCTTAATATTTTTGTGGAAACTATGCTAAAATATTTTGGTTAAAAACAACATTTTCTTTTTTTGAGTTTTACTTTCTTTCCAAAAAATTATACTAAACTGAAAAATCTGTATCGATAAATGTAGTTATTACTATTTTTATATTTTTTTCACTTTGTAAATTGCATATTTTGGGCTAAAACAAATGTTGCGATGAGCAGTCTCAGTTCATCTTTAGTACATTCCTCCGCACACGTATCTTGTATTTTTTCACATATCTTGTATTAGCTGTTATCTGGTGAAAGAAAATCACACCCTGTGCGTCCCTTACGCAGATACTCCAGAGAATAGGCAGGGGTGGAAAGTATTAACTGTGTTTACCCCAATGAGAAGAATCCTCAATCAGAGCAACGTAGAAGCCTCTCAATGTGAGATAATATTCGGCACAATGGAGGTAACTGTGTCCACACAAAACCTCTCATTCTGCAGCCACAGCCAGGGAATTAGCCCCAGCAGATTAATCCCATTATAAATTCCTTCTCGCAGATCGTACTGAACAAAATAAATAATTAAATAAAATCTATTGCTTTTATGGAAATTTCCAATGCAAATGCCAGAGTTGGAGTTGAAATGGGAAGATTAAAAAATGCCTGCTCCTGAAGAAAGCTGAACTAGCTAATATTATTGTATGGAATAATCTACGGCCCAGGGTGGTACATGCAGAATTGCATGTTCAAGATTAAATCAGTTTTATAGCTTGTTTTCAAGTTCTACATTACACATTAGCATGGATTTGAGAACTCCCTGGTGGTCGCAATCCAGTGAGGCACAATAACATTTGAAGCCCTTCTTCCCATAGTTTGTCCTAAGGTTCCCAGAAGGCTTTTTTAAAATGCTGTCAAATGAGGTAAACACCCCAAAGTCGGTATTAGTGTTAATTGAATTAAAAACTATGTAGAAAAATATTTTTTCATGACTAAGACTTAGAGAAAGATGAGATGACACCAACAACATTTAACACTTACTGTGACAATATGCAATACTGTTGATGAAAAATGACAAGACTAAAGTGTAATTAAAAAAAAAAAAAAAAAAAACACTTCTGAAAAATACTTGGGTTGCCAGTTTTAAATCCCCCGTTAAGAGCTTTCCCTGTGTTTTAATTGGTCTTCAGAACCTGGCAAAGATTTATATGTATATATAATTTGAAATTAATATTAGGAATTGGAATGAATAACTGTTTTAGGTTGGGGTTTTTTTCATAGAGTTGACAATATGTTCATTTATTAAATTATTTTATAAATTAGGAAACTAAATCTCTTTAGGACTTGAGAGAAATAATTATGATTATCAGATTAAATATTATGCAGCATTAACTAAAACTAGTATAAAACTTGTCAAGTAAAATTTTAAAAGAAACAATTGTAAGCTGGTTCCTTGCCGGTCTCATTCGTCAGGCACAGCTTCTTTTTTTCCCCTACTTTTGTTTTGGTCCTTATTACAGTGGGAAAGCACCTGGAAAGGCGCAGACCATGCTGGCGAGAGAAACGGTTACATCTTGATTATAATTACGACTGTACAATCAGCATTAAACAGCTCTGCTGCAATCGCACGCTCTGCTGTTACACATGCATGCATCTAATTCAGGGCTGTGCAACATCAAATTAGTCCTTGTGCTGCAAAACAAACACTGAATGTCACTTCCTGGCTTCC
Source organism: Enteromius radiatus (assembly GCA_032357445.1). Lineage (NCBI taxonomy): Eukaryota > Metazoa > Chordata > Actinopteri > Cypriniformes > Cyprinidae > Enteromius > Enteromius radiatus. The sequence goes on along the minus strand of JAUCMS010000031.1, from coordinate 4,388,756 downwards.
GAGGGTGGTGAGATTGTTGCGTACGTGCAAAGCAAATCGTATGTTGCTCTTACAAGGGCACAAGTCGACTCAATAATGGCCAGCGATGCTTGGAGGCAAGGTGGTGTGTTAGGGTTTCCCCAATATACAGCAAATGGCAGGTGTCTAACACTTACTTTATGAATAACTATTCATGTCAGTGCTAATTATGAGCTGACACACTCGCCGTCTTAATGAGCCCTTCGAGCCACTGAGAAATGCTAATGCTATCTGTAGCAGCCAAGGCTAGTCACCCGCTGACACAGCAGTTCCCTATTAACACACGCGCTAGGCGTTGAATCCTGCTGCGAAGTAAGAAGCGTGGACCGCTCAATTGCAGCATGACAAAGATAGAGACCTCAGGTTACCCTCGTGCAGTCTCTTGTTAATAACTCATTCCAAAGAAAAAGTGATGACGCTTTATTTTAGCTTTGGATTAGATTTAGGTTTTATCTGTTCTGAGTGTGTCTTTTTAACAACATATTGTATTGTTTGTAATTTACTTGTACATATAAGCTTGGAGAAGTGTAATGATGCAGTGTTTTGTGGTTCAGTGAATAAGTGACTCTGTGAGTAACTCATTCATAAAAACACCTGACTCATAAGCATAATTTGTTCACTAATTGCATTACACTGGTTACGCCGTACACTTGTTGTGAGCAATCAGCGAGGATATTGTAATAAGAAAATGTGGTGTCTGCTTATTGTTTTTGTATTATTTTGCATGAACAGACTTTCTTTCATCATACTGAAATTCAGACCGCAGGCACACAAGAACAACAACAGCAACAACAACGATAAAATTCATTTATTTTGCTGTCATGCTGTACACTCAGTAGTGGAGCAGCAGCACCAATATATACAGTATATTAATTTTTCACATATCATTATTATTATTATTAAATCAGTGCTGCCTTACAATGTTAATAAATAATTGGAGATTTCAAGAACCATGTTCTTGTAATTCTCTGAGAATATCACACGAGAATAAAATCATATACTTTAATAAATATAACTGTATTTCTAAAATCAGCATTGTGGTGTATTAAGTACTAAGAGGAAGTTATAATGTAAGAATAAAATCAGAATGGAAGAATAGCTGGGAGAAAAATGACTTTTGTTCACGTTATATTTTTTTGTCCACACAGTGGAAGTCAGCGAGGACTGAAATTGACATTGAGTAACCAGCATTCTTCCAAATATCTTCTTTAATGTTCCACAGATGAAAGAAAGTCATAAATAATAACAGAATGAACTTTTTTTGGTTGGATGACCCCTTTAGTTAACATTCAGGAAATGATAGTGGTATAATGAAAATCCTACAGTTTTTGATATTTAAAAAAAAAAAAAAATGATAATGGTTCTTATTCTCAGTTTCCTTACCCTACTTATACCAGGGGCTTATTTGCTTTCATCTACCGATGCGTAAATTCTCAAATAATTGCAATTTTGAGCATTGAGATCTTAATGGGCTTAATTAAAATGGCTTCAAAGTCTGAAATTCACCGCCTGAGAAAACCCACATCTCCAGTCTCCATCCCCGGCTTACTTTGTATCTTATTTAGCCTCATCTTCTCTCTTAGCCTCTCTTTCTCTGTCACAGGCAGCAGGCACAGATGCTCCACTTATGTAGGTTATTGCTGGCTTTGTAACAGAATTCCAATAAATCTATGGCTGTGCTATTTTCAGAGCTGCTAATGTTCACCGTGGCCAGCGTTCTGTTAACTTCCTCACCCTCCAGACTCCGGTGCGGTTGGATGTCTCACTTCTGGTTACTTGCTCCTGGAATATCAGAGACTGCATTTTTATACATCAGAAATGATATAAATGGATACATAAATAATAGATCCTGGATTTTAGTTGGAGATTGAAGGTCAATCTCCATGTAAAATGGAACTATTGAAATGTTGCATCAAAAATGGATTGAAACGCATGCATGATTAAGTGAAATGAATTTGGATGAGGGACTACAAGCACTTATCTATAAGAGCTCACCTTGACAGCACACGTAATGACCAGCGGCACGTCGTAGCCGTCCTAGAGGGACCTATGATTACAATCTAAGAAACTGCAGGGCTTCATAATCACATGTCCATCAAGCCGACTACACCGCACACAGACACTACCGGGCTTGATAGTACACTGCCAGTCTAATTCGGCTTTGGAAATTAATGGGCATGGGTGCTGGCCGTAGTGCCATTATCGGCCTCGTTTTTCTTTGTCTTCTCTATTCCAATTCTCTCCAAAATGACAAGCTGAGGAAATGCAGAGTGCACCTACACCATCAGAAGAAAGACGTAAACAAGATCTTAATGCACGGTTGTGCTACTCAAATGATTGGATTCTGGCTTTCCAGCATACACAGATTAAATAACTGCGTTCTGTAATGAGACCTTTGTGCGGTTCGAGCTCCATTTAGGAGAGTGCGGCCTTGCCCTCTGCGTCTCAGCTCTCAGGCTTGAGTTGAGGACTTTGATGCGTCTGAGATCACAGGATGCGGCCATGCATTAAAATGGAGCTACACGCTGCTGATGAATGCCCGTGTGCACGGGGCAAATTAATTACCAGCCAATAGCACGGCTCCACTGTATAATATAGTACTTCCTGTCTGCTCGAGGGAGCTGGTAAGAGCTTAGACACCTAATCATTGTGGCTCATCTTTTACACGCACGTTGTCAGACGAGAGGAGCCTCGTACACTACAGCTTTTAATTTCATACTGACTCACCCTCTGAGTGCTGAGTACTTCTGTACGACAGGCGAATCATAGAGGACTTGCAGGCCGTGTCGGTGGAGTTCATATTGATTTTCAAGAAGCTGGAAACGTTTAGATCATTGCTCTTGAAACTAATTTTTTCATGCCATTTTGTACCGTTATGCACAGCACTGAGTGTAATGTGTTGTGTAGTTTTAGGTGCTCCTAAGAGCAAAATATTTTTTATAAAATTTACATTGATTTACAAAATTATTTTTTGTAAATGTTTTTTTTTTACCAAAACAAAACAAAACAAAAACAAAAAAAAAAAAAAATATATATATATATATATATTTATTAAAATAATAGCTTAAATAAATATTTTTAAAAATAAAGTAAATAAATAAAAACATTTTTAGAAGTAGTATACATTAATTTTGTGTTTATTTCCTTTATTTAATTCATTTGATCTTATGAACCATATTGAATTTGCACCATATTATTTTTTGTTATTTATTTATTGGCAATTAATTTACTTTAGCATTACTTTATTTTACTAGGTAAAAACTTTCTTTTTATGTAATCAATTTCAAGTTTTAATTTACACAACATTGCTTTAAATCTTTTTATTATTTCTGTTATTGCTATTATTATTTTTTTATTGTACTGTTTTTATGTGATTAGATTCATCCTTTTAAAAACTCTTCATAAAATGCACTGCCTGTAATCTAAAAAGCCACATGACATTTTTTATAAGAGCCCTTTAAGTGAATATGTAATGAATTCAAAGCATCCATTACTTTTCTGTTTATATATACAATTGAAACTAAAGCACAACAGTCCTGTAAGTGTGTGTGATGGCATGTGTACAGTGCATGTGAGCGGCATGATGCGACTTGACCTAACTAGAACGCTTCTGTTCTAATCAGTGAAGCTGTCTACACCGAAAGCGGTGCCACGTCCATACAGTAGCTGTAGCATGCATACTGCAGACAGTCCTCAACTACAAAACATACCACTTTGTAATGCTTGCAAACCAAGCATAGTGCTACTGTTTTGGAAGAAAAAGACCCTTAGGCTGATTCTGAGAAAAAGTAATGCAAAAGTATCTACTGTGTTTCTTGCCATGAAAAGTAAGAATGTTACGTAATTAGTTACCTTACGCAATGAAGTGACATTTTACTTTTAAACTTAATGTTCCCCAGCAGTTATCATGGTCCCCAAACACATTTTAAATAGGCAGCTGTTTATCATCTGCAAGACTTTTCACACATGAGCACAGCATTCCATCAAACACATTAGCGCTGTGTATATAAAGCCAGATAGAAGAGAGAGAAATTCAAGGAAAGCAGTCTCCGAAGACAGAGCCTTCCTTGCTTGATGCTGTGGATGAGAAGAGAGCTGGCAGTCCCAGCATGCTTCAGCCCACTCTGCTGTCTACTGCATCACTTCCTCCATTTAGCCAGAAGCTGTTCTCCTCCCCAACATGGACTGCTACTGCTCAGAGCCCACCAAATACCTTTTCTCCTCCAGGTCTTTTCACAAGAACAACAAAAGGAGTCAGTGTCACCCTTTATGTGCTAGGGACATGGAAGAGGAATTCTATACTATACTCTCAACAGATAAACTGGCTACATAAAGAATATATCACATGTATGACAGTTTCCACAAATGGATTAAGCTGTTTGCAGCATAGATGATGATAATATTAATAAATCAGCATATTAGGATATTATTTTAAATTTATAACAGCAATTAATGATTTATATTTCTGCCATTAAAGTTTAGCCTGTTAATATAAAGGCAATGTTAATGTGTTTCAGATACATGCACAGACATACTATGAGTGTGTAAGAAATACTGCTGCACATATTCCAACCCCAAGGTTTGATATATTTACACAAAAAGGAAAATTCATTATTTACTCACCCTTCAGATCATTGTAGTGCTCCAAAATGAAAAAAAAAAACAGGTTTGGGACAGCAAGTGGGTGAGTAAATGATGACAGAACTTTCAGTTATTTCTTCAAATGTGAAAACAGCCGGATGTCATTTTAACATCTGACAGAAAATTGTACAGTATAGCAATGCATCGCAGATGTGCAAACACTTGAAAAATTACATTTTCCAGCTGAAAACACACGCTGAATAGCCGTCTCTCTGATGTGTGTGCGTGATACAAGGCCGCGTTTATTGCATGTTGAAAACATGATTCATTGTTTCAGTGCTTGAATGTTCGTAACTCCAAATTCCTGAATGAATGCCGCCAAAATAATTATCCCCCTAATTATCAGCAACCCCTCAAAAAAAGCATGAATGGTAGTGGATAGTCTAGGCCATCTAATTGCATGCAAATGTGAGATGTCTCATACCTGTGAATAGCAGAACTCAAATCATCACCAAAATAGTACAGGTCATTATTTTCCAGCCACCAGCACTGTTCTCAGATGCATGTCAGTACTGGTCGAGACAGTGTGCTGAACGCAGATGTGATGGAGGTGGCAGAAAGTCTATATGTCGGTCTGAGAAGCTGCTTGTGAGGAATATTAAAACAAATGGCATAATCAAACTCTTCATTCGGACTTCTGAGAGATAGAAACGAGAAAATCCTCCACCGATATCTCTGCGTGCGTGTTTGTGCGAGACGGAGAGAAACAGAGACTTAGTGTTTCTCTGAAGGTGTGAAATTTTAATGGAAACCTCCTCTCGTTATAGAATGTTAATGGTTTTCTTCCTCTCACTTAAACAGGCCTCCTTATTGTGAGCTCTGCTGGTTTTTCTCTTCATATTGAAATTGTGACTTTGCTTAATGGATGTATTCACATGCATAAGTGCGCCACGTCGTCTGTGAGGGAATGTCTCTTCCATTTCCATAAATTACATGCAGAAGTCTGGGGATGGATGTAATTTTGCCTGACAGACAACCACTCATGAGCTCCGCCAGCGTTGTGAAAGAGCACAGCGACTTCAAATTGATTTTCCTTGTTTCTCTCCCGTTGAATCTGAGGCTCTCCAGCTAGTCTCCTCCGAGTTAGTTTTATGAGGAAATATGTCGTGACTTCATAAGCAATTTTATTTGAGCATACAGACAAAACAAATACATGCGATGCGTTTTGATAGAAGCTTGAACGCGTTAATAATCCACCCTGTGTTTCATTTAATAGCTCTGCAATGATAAAATTAACTGGAACAAATTGAAGTACGCTGAAGTCTTGTTTTGTTTTAAAGCTGCGATTTTTTTTTTATTATTATTATGCTACGCAGACTTTATGTATGACTGTCTGGTTTCAATTCGTAACTCAATTCAGAATAACCTTGCAGACTCCATTATAATCTGGTTTTCTCTAAATACACACTCGCCCTCCCCAATAAAATCTCAATTCCGACATTATAGGATTATCTGACTACACATCCCATCATGAATATTTTCTGTATTTTAATCACTGGAGCGGGATGGATTTTTGTGTGGAGAGTGAACCGGTCTACGATCTAAAGGAATCTGGAGGGGATTCCTGTGAAAGGTCATCTAAGCGGAGTTTAGATCAGCGTTGCCACACAGTGCAGCGTGAGCCAATCAGTGCAGGGTGTGACACGGATATATAGAGTGTGTTCTGTAAAGAGAGAAAAGCAGGCCAGTTCTTCAGAGTCTGAAAGAACAAAGGTCCTGGAGTAGTCTGGGTAAATGTTAGACATTTACAGAGGTCGAGGAAAGTGAGCTGCTGTAGAATTGTGCTCTGGAGTTCATAAAAAGTGCTGTCAAACTATTAATTGCAATTGATCATATTCAAAATAAAAGTTGTTTTATTACTATTACTATTTATTATTATTATTTGTGCATATATTTATGTATTTTATTTTATATATGTATATATATTTATTTTGGATGCAATTAATCACAATTAATCAACTGACAGCACTATAAATGTAAAAATGTTTGGTTTCTATCTTAATACATTTTAAAATGTCATTTATTCCTGTGAAGGCAAAACTGAATTATGCTAATATGCTGATTTGGATTTTATTTTTGACAAACAAAAAGTTCCAAACAGGACCCTATAACAAAATAATGAGTAATTCAAATAAGCTTAAAATCAGTTGTTTACTTTGTATCAAATTATGCTCTTACTTGGTAGACATTTTGAAATATTTTAATTCCATTTTTTCAAATGGTTATACTGATCAAATATTTCATAGTATAAACGTTTACACTGAATTAGAACAATCAATTTTTATTTATTTAAATTTTTTTTATCCCATTCTATAATTTCAACAAGTGTATTTTTTGTGACCATGTGTTTTGCTCCACCAAATCTTTCATGCAAAAGCTTGTAAAGGTTTCCATGTATAATTTATGAAGATATTATTGAAAATGCAGGATTTTCTGGTTCCATAACTTAGGAAATTGTTATAGTAGAGGGTGTACTGAACCTTGTAGAAACTCAATTAGTTTCTTTATGGTCAGAGTTGAGGGCTCCCTATGCTACTTGATTCTAACCTGAAATGGTGTATTGCATTTTTAAAGAGTACGAAATTAGTCTGCTCCTCAAACTGTATAGGTTTGCATCGCTAGCTCCAGGCCTCAACGTGCAACTTAAAACTCTAAAAAATATCATACCGCCGGAAACAAATAGGCAGGCTGGCATATTTAACTACGAAACACAGGGTTCTAGGTATGTTTTTTTGCATAATGGCTTTCATTGCTTTAGGGAGACATGAATTGCTTCACATTTCTCACCTTGACATCGGTGCTATTCCGCAGCATAGGAAATGCACAGGGAGTCGAAGTGCGGATGGGGGGAGTCTATGCCCCCACGTCTCTCACTCCTACACTGACAAATTAAAAAGGTTACATTAGATTTTTATCATCAAAGAGAATTAAGTTCTGTAAATGGAAGCGTAAAATGCCTCCTGGGCTTTCTTTCAGAACTATTTTAATCAGCGTTCGGCTCTGGAACAGGGCCTCTGATGAAACAGGCCGGCACAGAGCCTTGTACGAGTGACGGGGGACAGGTTTCTATCGCTCCCTCGCTTTCTGTAACAGCTTGTTCCTCTTTTGCACACAATAAAATGCCTTTCATGAGGTTTCAGTGTGACATATTGTGAATACGGCACAGATTTCTTTCGTTATGCGGCTGAAAAAAACGTACGAATGCATCAAGAGACGAGCAGAATCTTCATCAGCCTGGTAATTGTGCACACTGCCACCAAACCGTCTGCCATCATTTTCACTAATGTAACTGTATTGCCGACCAGTGTGAGTTATCAGAGTATTGATTTACCAGTCCGTATTGATTTTCTCTGTATCATTCAGAGCGTGAGCAGAGGATAATTTCAGCTTTCTCATTTAAATGATCGCCCTCCCTTTAATAACTCAGAGCGGGTATTAATGTAGCTGTCAGGTAAACCTCTGGCCGTCTTTCCTCTTGCCGGTCGCTCATGGGAAATGATGCACTCCATAAGAAATAAAGCCCTTATTAAGAGAGCCAGTAGACGAGACCTCGACTGAATGCTGGGGGACTCTCATTAAAGCAGAGAAGAATATTACGAAGGCCACAGATTCACCTCTCTCTGTCTGCTGGAACAGTTTGCTATTGGTTATGCTTGTGCATTTGGCCTGTGCGTTCTGAAACATTATTTTGTTTAAATGCGCTAATGCTGCGTTTTCTGTAGACTGGTTTTATCTTAATTGGCTTGCCACCTCTTGACCATTCCTTCGGCGCGATGAAACAAAGTTTAAAAGCAATTACTTGGTTATTTAAGAAGACAAATCAGCTCATAAATAAACCGATTTAGTTGATTATCAGGTCTACAGAATTAAAGTTAGAGTTGAGGGTCAAAGGTCGGCTTTTTCCAAAAACTGTTGCTGAATAAAAAAAAGAAAAAGGTCATCAATAAATAAAAAATAAAAATGTATCAATTAAATATTTAATTAGCTATGTGATGTTCTGGCAGGGGCTGTATTTCATTTCTTTTAAGCAAACGGTTCTTTTTTTATAGCTCTAATTTTATTTTAAGTGAATAGATAATGACTGAGTTGTGAAGTATTATTACATGCCATACACTTTTGCTGCTATGCAGTAGGAAAGCTTTTTCAAGTGATTTCATGGTGAACTAGATTGTAAGTTTCAAATAAAAAAATCAAACACAGGAAAAAAAAACACCTTAAAACACCTTTTCACCATAAATGATACGCTGACAAATGATCAGAGAGCTTTGCAATAGATTTGAAAGTCACATGTGTTGCGCAGAAAAGCTAATGTCAGTTTTTTTTCGAATGCCACCCAATATGTGGTCTGCTACATTTGCGGCACTGCCAACATGTGAAATGAGAAAAATTGAACCTTCCCTTCTTTAGAGAATAACAGTTATGCGTCTTGAGATGCCTTGAGAATATTTAAAGCCCTGTGTGATATGGGTCACGTTCTCATATTTTTCCGTGTATTAAGAGAGTCTGTGAGGGTGAAAATTGTTTTCACCTCTCTGTTGAGATCATTTAAATGCATAACATAAAATCTGTGCTTCTTGCAGATGTGGACTCAAGCATATCAATGTTTACTGACGTTTTTTTTTTTTTTCTTTTTTGACTTTTTTTTTTAGGCTGCCAGGTTATGTTTATGTTCTACTGTATTCTTTAAGGATTTCTCTGATAAAAAGACGATGATGACATATTTTTATTCTTTAAAGGGATAGTTCAATTAAAAAGTGTCAACATTTATTCATTCTCATGTTGTTCCAAACTTGTATGTCCTCTGTGAAACATACAAAAATTCTATTAAAATATTTTGAAGTCAGGGAGGTCCATTATTGTTTGGACCCCAGCATTCTTCAGAATATAATCCCGTAGTTTATGTAAAATAAAGAAAGCCATACAGTTTTGGAATTACATGTAAGTGAATACATGATGGCAGAATTTTCATTTTTAAATACATAATTATTTATTTATTAAGAATTTTACACATGTATTATATTTGTAAATAAACCTTATTAACAGAAACAAACAAAAAAAAGTTTTTTTTATTATTTATTTGTTTATTTTGATAAAACATTTCCCTGTTTATTTAGCACCTCAACCAACCTGACATAATAACATTATTTCAACCAATGATTTTGAGGTGGGGCTATCTGTTTTTGATCAATGGCAGTTAAGTATATGAGAAACATGTCTTACAACATACAGTATATCCTATACTTTAAGCACACTATGCTTTAAATAGTGTTTAATTTAAAAGAATTTTATATTAAGTCTTATTTGCCTGAAAACAATATTAAACACTAACAATATTAAAAAAGGAATTTAAATAAAATTCACTTTTTGCAATTACAGTCAGTGGAAACAGCGAGTAGAACAGAGATGATGCCATGCATATTTGATGTTTAAACATTTTACAAGCTACAAATGTTATTGTAAGACGTACTGCAGCATTCCCAGCTGTATTTTGCACATGAATGATGGTTAACAGTTCTACTCTAGAGGCCTAATATACTGTATTTCACATTTTGGCCTTTAATGAAAGGCACAGGAGATTAATAAATGAGCACAGATGTATTTTTTCTTGTTTGCACTCAGCCTTTCCTTTCTCTCCAGAGCCACGTACTGTACTACATACACACTTGGTGATTAATCCACGAGTTGCATCGGTGTGAAGGCGAACATGCTCGCCACCGCCGGCCTATCACGGCACAGGCCACATCCCAGCGTGCTCGGCATGTTAGAGCACCTGAGTGGAGCAGACACGGCCAACCAGGTGTAAAATCAGCAAGACCCGAACCTGAATGCATGGTGACAGCTCTTCATGCTTGGTAGCCCTCATCTATCCTGCTTTCGACCCACACCTAGTCTGCATCCAGTCCTCCCGATTCCTCCCCCCGCTCTTCAAACCAGAGGCTCCTCCATTTATCTCCATCCTGCAGGTCACACATGCACAGCGGGCACTAATGAGTCTGTCCTGCTGTCCCTGTCACCTGCACTGATTGATTGATTTATTAACTTTACAGAAGAGGTTCACGGTGCTGCAATATCCTAGTCTCTCATTTGGGTTGTTATGTGGTGGAGACTAAAAACTCAATAGAGCAGGAAAATACTTTACACTTTTCTTTCTGCAACACTTGAAGTTGCAACGAGGCTGAAGTAGCGACAGATATAATGTTTCAAATTGCGACACATATCCAAGTTTAAACAGTGAAAAAGAAACATTTAAAGTGGGGCCTTGGCTCTATGCATCATTCTGTGCAACTTCTGAATGAATGCAAAATGAATGAATGTAGTTTGGCAGACAAAAAAGATGGAAAAGTCTAAAATATCTGACCAGAGAGAAGTTTGATGGTTCTTTTAATCAGAAGTTTCAGTTATGACATTTTGATTAACAATATAAAGCCTACTGGACCATATTTCATACACAAACAAATTACCAAAATGATCCAAACTTTGCTGAAAGTACACTTACACTTATCAGCCATCTGATTGGTACAGTAGTGAATTCATTTTTCATAGCAAGTAATGGCTTTTCACCTTCAGGTTGTGCTATATGTCTTTTTGCAGTGAAATATAAAAAAAAAAATTATGAAGAAATTGTATGAATAACTTTTATATTGGTATTATTTCAGATATTTACTCACTCACTGGACTGAAGTAATGTATCGATAAGTTATGAATATATGAAGGGAAACAGCCTTCTGGATGACCGTGGAATATTGAGATTTGTAGCCACAACCTACTGGGTGAAGGAGACCCAGTAGGAACACAGTCAGAGACTACTCCACATCCAGTCCTGACTGTGGGGCAGAAGGACCCAGGTACATTCGTAGGGAACATTCTGGGAGAATGGCGGAGGGATCCTGTAGGAATGGTGCACCAAGCCAACACCAGCCGGCCTCCCATTCACCTACTTTGTCTTTTAAGTGAAGACACGGGAGGACACAGCCTCTATGCGAAGATCATCGAACCTTACAAAGATATTGGGTGTCGCCCAGCCTGCAGCCCTACAGATATCTGCTAGAGAGGTGCCGTGAACTAACGCATAGGATGAGGCAACACTCTGTGCGGAGTAGGCTCTGACTCCTAAGAGGCACGGCTCTTCCAGGTTTTGATATGCCAGGGAGACGGCGTCTACACCCAATGGGCCGACCTCTGTTTGGAGACAGCGTTCCCTTTCTGCTGAGCTCCATAACAAACAAGAGCTACTCTGAGTGTTCGAAGCCCCGTGTGCGGTCCACATATATTTTGGGACACAGCAACTCAGGCTGGGTCTGCCTCCTCCTGGGGCAGAGCTTGCAGTTTCACTACCTGGTCACGGAAGGGCATGGTAGGAACCTTGGTCACAGGGCCGGGGTCTCAGGTTAATGTGAGAACAGCTGGCCCGATTTTCAAGGCACGTTTCATCGACAGAGAAGGCTTAAAGGTGTAGGCTGGCGCGGTCAGGAGCACTGGTATTTCAGCTCGTCTTGCACCTCAGAGGAATCTCACAACCAGTTGGTGCTTCCAAGGGATCACTGCATCGTGGTACGCATCGATGGCAGCAACACACACTTTAAGAGTTGAAGGGGACAGCCTGCACTCCAACTCCTCTTGCAGGAAGGAAAGCACTACGGTAATCGGGCATCTCTGTGGGTCCTCTCTATTTTTCTTGAGAGGAGCACCAGTCGGCGAACAGACCCCAACTCAGTGCATAGGCCTGCCTCGTGGAGGAAGCTATGTATCTATCATGGCCCTTTGTGAACAGCCGGAAAGGTCTGATCCCAGAAGCATAAATGTCCTGGAGAAAAGTCTGACTTCACTGTGCAGCACTTACCTGCCGCCGATAAACTAAGGCTCAACTGTAGGACCTCACTGTAGCAATGGTCATGCATTCGCCATGGCTGCATGAATCATCCACGAATGCTGCCCCAGCGTTATCTTGCCCAGACACATGAGGCAGCAATCATGTCCGTCCAGAGAGGTGAGGAAACTACCGCACCCGGATAGACATTTCGGAGAGCGCCTTATCAACCGTGAGAAATTGCTCTTTTTCCCGGATTGCCCAGGGAGGACCTCTCGCAGCGTGCACTCAGTAGGTCTCCGCTCCCTGGAGTGCAAAAAGCTGGTATGCTCACGGCCTTTAAAGAGGCCACCAGCCTGCAGGACCCGCTGACAGGCGCCCAGTTGTTTGCTGTCAGAGGAGAAAAGAGCATGAACTCGCAGGAACTCTCTTTAGTACTCTTCATCAGCAACTCCAGCTTAGTAGTTGCGAGGCTCCGAAGCGAAAATCTGCACCCTCTTATACTCACGTGATAGGGTGCTGCTGGATGCAATCAATGCACGCCAGTGTTCATTGGCCTTTTCTTAAAGCTCAAAGGCGATTGGTCTCTCATGCCAGTTCCCATATGTAAAGTCGGAGTGACTTGACTGAAGGGGAACTGAAGTTTACTTGATTATCAACAACACACGCCCACACACACACACACACACATACATATATATTTACATGCATAAAATATTTGTCTCATGATTGTATTGTATTAGATTATATATTTTGAGTGGCAGCTGATATTTATATATTTTATGCAGATAGTTTGCTTTTGCCGTAAAAAGATAAGCTCTATATTCTCACTATATCATGAATCAAAAACACTTTTTATTTCAAATTTATTTTAAAGCATGAGCCTTTTCTGAGTATTTTTCATAGGCTTTTAAAGGCACGGTGAGGTAAAGAAAAATATAAACATGAAACATAACCACAAATAAATAGTTTACAACAAGATTGCAATAACGTGCATTTAGAAAGCAATTGGATTTTTACTTCATGCTGACTTTAAACACATCAGTGTCTCTGAAGAGGTAGTGGTCCACCCACAGGAACAAAGCATCTCTTAGTGTTTCAAGGTGTTGTTGTTGTTTTTTTGTTTTTTTTCACGGGGCACATAATGCTCTGTGTGCGAGCGTGCGTATATGTGTTTGGTTGAAAAATGTGTTCCCTGAAGAAAGTGCTGTGTTTGGGTAGACTGCATCCACCATCATAAGCTGCCAAGCCTTTGGCTATGTAATGTTTCATCCTTTTCTACTAAGTGCGTCTTCAAAGGGAGTCGGGTTTAGCAGTGTGCGGGGAGGGAGAAAAGAGTGGGAAAGAAAATAATGCGGTGATGGAAATGAAAAAGTGCACACACACATAGGTGTTCACATCTTTCGGCAGCTGCTGGCATCGTGGCGACGAAGCCATTGTTGCTTTGGAGGAGAGACAGAACAACAAAGAGAGTGCTATCAGGAGCTCCCACGTTCTGGCTTCTTTGGCCTGCTCTCTGCCTCGTTCTGAGGCAGCTAATGCGATAAGAGGCACGTGCTAAAGCGCGTGGCTAGTGGAGAGAGGGGAAGACGGGGAGAAACAAAGAAAGAAAGAGTGGGAGATGGAAAGGGCACTGTTAAAAAAGAGCTCTTTCCCTCTTTGAACTCAACCTGCTTGACGCGGCCTCCAGAGTCCAGTGTTCTTTGTACTTCCGGTATTAAACAGCACTGCAGATACCTGCAACACTGATGATAACTGGAGCATTTTGATGCTTTCTGGAGGTCTGTTGGTGCTTTGTTTTCTTTCACCGTTTTTTTGTTTGGCGGCTTTGATTGAGGATCCTCGAAATTTTGTGTGCTGCTTCTCTCTCTCACATGCTGTAGGTATCCTGGAATCTATGCGGTCTCTCATGCCTTCAGATAACTCGGCTTGTTTGTGCGGTTCTGTCTGAAGTCAGACTGCAAAGGCCCGACTTGATTATTGAGCGTGTACTGTACCTTGTGGGGCAAATGGTAGCATGAATCATACATGTTAGCCAAGTTGTTTGTGTCCACAGTGTTGATGTTGTGCAGGACGGTTTCTTGTGTGTGAGATAAAGGTCATGAAAACTTAAGGTTGTTTGGTTTTCCTGTTGGGTGGAGAAGTTGAAGGTGCATATCTGAACAAAGAGATACAGCAGTATCTAATTTATAACTAAACCAGCTATTATAGATAGATATGTAGATAGATAGATTTTTAATTAATGGTGTATAAAAGCAACATCAGGAAATTTGTACTTGCTGTTACATTTAGAATCAGAATCAGTTTTATTGGCCAAGTATACTTGCATATACAAGGAATTTGACTCCGGTAGGTGTTATGCTCTCTAGACATGCAACAAGGACGTCCATCATTATGCATACATACAGTGTAAGAGGTACTATGGATAAATGATGGATATAAAGACAATAGACAATTCACAAAAGATAATATACATAGACTACTATCAACAGTATTTATTGTAATATTTAAGTATGTTGAAAAATATATTATACTTATATTATAATGTAAGTTAACATTTTAATTTATATGCTAAAAATATTTTGTTAGACTAATTGTAATATAAATACTTATATTGTTATTACTTAAATTAAAAATACATTAATATTTCATCAGATTTTTTAAAGGAAATTCATATTTAGCTTTTTTATCATTTGTATTAAATATATAGTGTAGTATTTATAATATGTAAGCATGCATAGTATTATATAAGTAATTATATAAGCAATGATAATAATAAAATGGTAAAAAAAACCAAATATATATATATATATATATATTTTTTTTTTTTTAATAATAATTTATTGTATTAATAAAATGAATGATTATTTATTTATTTATTTATTTTCTAATCGTAATTAATTTTTATGAACCAGGATGGAAGTTGTTGAACACTTTATTTGCACTACAGAAAGCTCAATCTGCTTTGATTTACAATTCAATAAGTTCAAATTCAAATTCAGAAGAATTCAAATTCTTGTTGCTTGTGGCCAAATCAATTTAAATTCCAACTCATGTAAGTTTAAAGAAATGAATTCTTCAGTCCTGGCCTAATTCAACCTTCTTCCCTCTCTAATGGACATTTTCGTAGAGTTTATTTGTATCAACTTTAAATTGTTAGGTTTCATACTTTCTGAATGCTAGCATCTGAAACCATAGGAACGCTAGAGTTCAGTCAGAATGCCATGGCATGGGCAGAAAAATGAGTCTGAGTGGACTTGAAAGAGAGATTTGAGTGTAAAACATCATTATGAATCGAAATCTCATTGTCGTTCCTTCCACTGAAAGCCTGTATCCATGGATGTGCGTTCCTAAGCGTTTATATCCCACATCAAGGCGTTTATCTCCAATCAGAGCCCCCTGAGAGCGCCTCCATTTGTTTAATTGGATGACATCTCCAGCCATTCAAAGCCAACTCCACAAAGAGATCACATATCTTTGCCTGGATGAGGTCAGCTGTGTAGTATCTGAACTCCACAAACTCTCAAACCACAAAGCTCTGATCAAAGTTAAACTTTGTACGTTTTGGCCAAATTGAAGAAGTGGGAGAGGGATAAAAGGAAATTTGAGAGAGAGAGAGTTATGTGTAATTAGAGTCGTAAATACTGAAGCGCTCACATAATACCCACACTGAGACCGGAGGGACTCGACCGACAACTGCCACTGATCGTAAAGTTCGAGAACTTCTCCCGCGATAACTATATCATGTTCCTACCAGCGGTGTACAGTGAAGAGGCTGTTGTCATGACAACAGGGTGGCAACACTTATTCAGTAGACCAGGCAGGGAGAATAACAAGAATTTATTGGACATTAAAGAGGAAGGCTTTGGAGCATATAACCATTAGGCACCGACAATATGTGTCACGGTGTACAAAACAACACATTAGAGGATGCGACAGCCCGACATATACCCCCATGTAGTATTATGTTATTTATGCCTTTACGAATCCAATATAGTCCACGCAAACGACCAGCATGAAAATTTAATGTGGACTGTATATGTATATATAGTGTCTTTTCTTTTTCTTTGGCCAAAGAGAAATAAATCTAAAAAAGATTTTAACCTATTACCATGGCTGGCTTAATGCCACTTACTAAAGTGTGGAGCAAATTGGATAATTTGTCATAATATAACCTTAGGAAATCTCGGAGAGTGGGACTCTAAACACAAAAGTAGAAGTAATGGCCAATTATCCCAGTGAAGAGTCAGTGTCAGACAGCTGGGGAGCACAGGAGATGGTAACGCTGAGGGATACACGGTTTACTGCTGTGTCTTGGCTGCATATTTCATTTACATTGTTTTTTCTGGACTTTGAAGGCCACATTATGTTAAAATAAAAAATTTCAGCTTTCTGAAGAGATTACCGCCCAGTCTTTTTTCTCACACAAAAAGACAATTCTTTGCTAATTTAGTTTTCCACAGCAGTTTAGAAGCATCTAACCAAAACACAATTTTAATCTCAATCAGAGCGAGCATCTTCCTTGTTGTTCTCTCTTATGGATAAAACATAAAAATTGATGGGCAGAAATGAAGACAATCAGTCATTTATTGTCCTCATGTTGTTTCAAGTCATAATGAACACAGACAAAAGCTTTCAAGCAAAACTGCAAAAGCACCATAAATGTACTGTAAAAGTGTCCTGTATGTTTTCTTAAGCCACGTGATAGCTTTGGGTAAGAAACAGATATCATTGGTCATTATTTACTGAATTCTCTTCACTGTTTAAAAAGTATTGATGCCAATTCATGAACGAATCATTCTTGTAAGTTGGATCTTTTAAAGAAATCTTTTGAAATCTATCCACAAAAACGGAATGATTAATTTAAGAATAATAATATATATTATAAAATGAATAAACTGTATAAGCTAAATAAAGATGCCTTAAAATTATTGAATCCCAACATGATTATATTAATATAATAAAATAAATAAATAAATATATATATATATATATATATATATATATATTGTTGTAAATATTTTTATATTAATACAGTAATTATTTTTAAATGAATGCTTTATTATGTATCCATGTTTAAAATGATATGCTTGAAAGTAAATTCATAGTAAAAGTTCATAATTAATATTAATTTAGTTAATGAAATCTATAATATGTAATGTTTATTTTATCGTAGATACGTTTTTTTGAAAGTATACATATTTGAAAAGATTTTGTTTTTAGTTTATATATTTTTAATCATATTCATATTAATTTGAAAATTCTTATTACACGATGTGGTAAAATGTAATAATAAAATGTGATACAAGCTTGTTTTAGTCATGATTAGCGGCTATGGAGAACAGCAAAAGAAAGCGTTGTTTCCCAGAATGCACTGCCTGTGTTGTCTCTGATTTGACATTCAGTCAATTCAAAGAGTTGAAATATAGCTTTAAGGACGACTTTAAGAAACTTTTCTAATGGTTCTAGCGATTACATATGGGTGGGTAAATGATAACAAAATGTTCATATTCGAGTGAACTATTCCTTTAATAACAGAATGCCAAACTAATAAATCAAATCAAAACAACGCGGCAGTTACTCTGTGTTATCTTGGATCAAATGCTACGGAGGCTATCGGTGCGAGAGAACTGTGCTTAAAGCCAAGTCATCAGTCATTCTCTGTAATTATGATGCTTCTCATTTGTCTTCCCTTTTGTGAGGCAAACACTTGGAGATTATTCACAGTAGATGAGCACATTCTGCTTAAAGGATATGCTCCATCCCGCTGAAAAGCCAGCCATGAAATACAGCCCGACACGAATTTGGCAGAAATGTTCAGAGTCATCAATGCCGTGAGTGACGTCATCATTCCAGGAGAAGCATTCGGTTTCCACGAGCCTTATTCCCACTCATACACGGCGAGACCTAGGTAGCTTTGAAATGTGTAACACGATTCCCCGGCCCACAGGACATTTGCACAATGAATGCTGTCTCTGCATGTGTTTGTCGAATGGAAGTAATTCATAAAGCTTGCCACTCAGCCACATTACGAATGCATTTCCTAATCTTCCAGCTCTAGTGAATAGGGAATCAATATGCTGTGTGTTGTAATGATTATCCTTCCGTGCTTGTCGAGTTTGCATGTCTCTGAAACAATCCATAAGCAAACATATCGATTTTTTTTTTCAGATGCCGTTATCGTTGTCAATTAAAAATTTGCTGCAGGCTGAAATGCCAAATCTTGGCTCCCATGTTCTGTTCTATTTCCGAGCAATATGCTCTCAAATGAGGTAAGCGCTCTGCGATTGGCACAGTTCCTGCACAGCGTTTATTTAGTTTAAAATCTGTTAATCTCCCAAAGCAACTGTCTGATTTTTCACAGATGAAGAGGAATGATGGGGATGCGAACAATGCAAACAGTTGTAAATTTGGACTGGGATATCAGAGAAGCTGCTGTGGATGCCAAATATTTGCAGTGCTCTGATATATTTTTTTGGTCTTTTGTCGAGAGAGGAAATGAGAGGAAGAATGGGATTTGGAGATGTAACAAGCCAGATTTTTTCAAATGTGTAATAGAAATATTTGTTTAAATAATATATATTATTGTATTTAATATATTTTCTATATTTTCTACTTAACACCATTTGAGCATCTAAGGCTATATTAATGGCGAGAACCAGTCAATCTATACACAAGTCTTCTATCTTCACACATATCCGGTGGCAATTTTTGTATTATATATATATATATATAAGATATTTATTATGTATATATAAATAGTATACACACACATTTAGTATACATTTAGAAAATATGTACAATATGTAGAAAATATGTAAAATATCAAATTCAATTTATATATATATATATATATATATATATTTTTTATATATATTAACATATTTTTTTTAGATTTAAATGTATGTGTCGCTATTTATAAATGCATGATAAATATTCACAGTACACACACACACATACTGTATATTATGTAAACAAATACTTTTATTTCGGATGCCATTAATCATGATTAATCACAGCACTAATATATAGACTATTAATAATTAATCTATTAAATTAATAATTTATATATTAATTATATATAATTAATAATTACATTATTAATGAAATTAATAATAATTCATAGGCTGAATTCAGTGTTGTAAAACATTTTTG
>JAUCMS010000031.1:4330590-4369035 GCA_032357445.1 Enteromius radiatus | reverse complement strand
TAGGCTGAATTCAGTGTTGTAAAACATTTTTGCCAGTAAAACAAAGACTGAAAAACTAAACTGTAATTCATAAATGATGCAATAAAATAAACAATTAAATACATTTAAATACTGAAATTAACTCAAATTTAACCGAAAGAAATATAAATTAAGAATATATTTGAAAAACTAATAAAGACCAATTGACCAATGAAAATCTATTTAGAAACGCTAGTACTGCCAAAATTACATAAATTATCAATCATACAAAAAACAGTTTGAAATTTGAGAGTAGGTAGCTTATGCACATCCTTTATTCCTATAAAGCTAATGAGATTTTGTGTATAAGCATTTTGTTAACCCTCCTACGCTCTTACATTAGGAGGAAAACTAGACAGTTATTGAGCAAGACAGTTCTTTTCTAATTGTTTTCTCATTTCTGTTTCCTTCCCCGATAGTGACGATTTGCATTTTTATTTGTTCTTGTTGTGTTGATGAGACTTTTATCTTTTTATTCTGCCGTTTTTGGTTGGCAGTCCAAAGCACTGGTCCTCACAGTAATGATTACCTCTATTGAATTTCACTCTCCGGGGAAAGACAAGACTGCCAAGCAGTACGGCCTGAGCAACCGCTCTCCATGATTGAACGAAAAAGACTTCTCTCGAGTAGGTAAACATGCTCGGAATAAGTTTTGGTGCAGTGGTTGGGAAAATGATGGGAGGGTTTGAAAAGGGGGGGCTGAAAAGAGATATATCAGAATGCCATCTCGTTTCCAGTTTACCGTTTTTCCTCTCTTTAGCACCACATTGTGTGATATGATCTTTGATTGTACTCTGTAGCCCATCTGCCTCCCTCAATCTCTAAAGCGTTTACAGAAACATTCACGAAGAAGTCGCGTTGAGGCCAGTCGTATAATACTTGAACTTGAAAAAGAAAGAACATGAATGTTATTCATGCGGTTTCCCAAATGCCCCACTAGCAGAAATGGGTTTATTCAACCCACATATATATCTTCTCTGGGTTTCACGCTGTGAGCATAACTCCTCATTTGCTAGTTAAATTAAAAACCCAATCCAGCCTGAAAGCTCAAAAGTTACTGAATCTGCCGAGTGGGTGACGTTGATGTCTGGTCTTGTTTCCTTTGTCGTTGTAATCGAAATCTGCTAAATGTGAGTCTAGAACTTCACAGGGACTTGCATTCAAGTTTGGAGCAGAGAGGACTTCTGCCTGCTCGCTTTTCTAATCACCTCCTTATCTAAGAAGCTCAGAACCAATTGCTGAGCTGATAGACTTTAAACCTCCCGACACTCGCCATGAGAGCGGCTCTATACTGTTGACTCTTGGGATCATTCTAGCACAGTGCCTGACTGCTTAAAATACTCTATTTCAGATATTACAGCTCTGTGTGTACAGGCAAGCAATTTTTGCACGTGCATGGTGTCAGGCTGAAAAGAAGGACAGGGATGTATGTGATCAAATTGAGCTTTCTCATCTTACAGTCAAATTTGGGGGGAACGAAGCTCAGCAGAAACTATTTCCATTTCACACTTACGGAATATCAATAGGGCAGGTGAGGATGAATCACGTATTGAGCTCAGGCATTTCATTTTCACTTACATTATGATCGCATGCATGATCGTGCGACAGGTCTTTGAACTTCCACCTTGCATGCTGACACATGGAAGAAGCACCATTCTTTTGTCTGTCTTGCCACTGTCTAGTAACAGGCTTCTTGTTGCAGTTTTAATGGAGTGGATGAAGGCTGCGCTCTTCGCTATGTGACACGCTGCAGGAACTCTTCATCATGTGTGTCTTATCGCTGTAACCAGCACGTCTAAAAAGGATGTGCCCTTGTTGGTGATTGTCCTTTGAGATGATAAAAGAATCAAAGCTGTGATGAGATTAGAGTGTGTGTGTGTTTTTTTTTTTTTCTTGGGTTACACACTTTATTTTAACCAAATAGAGTGAATTTTCCCTAAATTTACATTACACACATTATTACATTAAAAAAAAAGTTTCAAGCTGAAATAAAGTAATATTGGATTGAATGGACAAATCAAAATAATACATTCATTAATTAATACATTTCGAATTTAGCATTTCTGAGGCGACCGATAATTGAATGAATGATTTAGTTATTCACTCAGACGGTCATTTCATTCATTCCTTAACTATTCAGTTTATTAAACCATTTACTAAACCAGTTCTTTTTGTAGCAATAGCTAATTGTATAGGTGGAAGTTATTGATTTTTCTTTTATGCCAAAAGTCATTCGGATATCAAGTAATGATCATGTTTCATGAAGATACTACCATGCTACCATAAATACAGTATATCAAAATGTATTTTTTGATTAGTATATGCTTTGTTAAAGCTTCATTTGGACAACTTTAAATGGCAATTTTCTCAATATTTAGTTTCTCAATATTAGTCCATAAATGGAAAGCTTATCTATTCAGCTTTCAGGTGATATATAAATCTCAATTTCAATGCAATACCCTTATGACTGGCTTTGTGGTCCAGGTCACATATGTACTTTACATACACGTGTATATGTACAGATGTATATAGATGTGTATGAGTATATTTCACCTTGTAATTAATAATAATTTGCTTTTATAGTTTATTGTATTAAAATAGGATACAATATTTTATATCACCCCTTAACATGGCCAAAAATACTAATAACTGTATTATTTAAGCCTGAGGTGTCATAGTTATTCCTCTCTGTCTTAATTTTGCAATTGATCATTAATTCTAATTATATGGATTTTGAACTCAGAGAAAGATTGTTGTATTTACTTGAGGTATGATTTCAAAATGTGACATTTAATATTTAATTAGTACTACTTTGGGGTTGGGACCTGCAGTGCTGTTTGACATGCAGATCCTAAGTTGCAAAACATTTCATATTCCTTATTCCCAGACATGGGTTTTTTGGTACCTTTAAAGGTTTCAATAACATATCTGACATTCAGACAAAAATACACATATCGCATTGCAGTGCACGTAAATGTGGGGAAAGGTCCGGATGTTTTCCATTTTGCTCTGCAAAATAATTGACTGGTTATTGATGATTCAGTCTATGTACTCTAGGTCACTGGAAGACTATCCATTAAAGGTAGAACACCCTCCATTTGAAGAGATACCACTCTTACTTAATGGAAAATTTTAAGCAAAGCAACCATTAGTGCTTGAAATCCTAAAATAAAATCCTGAGGCTTGGAGAAATATATTGTATGCGTCTCAATAAGTCCTTTCTTCGTCTTTTTTTTCTGTTGGTGGTGTTCTGTCCTCATTTGAATGCTTATCAGGTTAAGATTCACATTAGCTGGGTTGTTTGAAGCTGGCAGCTAATTTATTAAAGAACATTCTGCAGGCAGGCACTGCTTTGAGTAAACCGTTGACACTACTTCCTCTTTATGAAAATGTTCCGCTGCATTTCCCTTTTACGTCTTAATCTGAAATACATCACGGCAAATATCGGCAAGCTCATCAAAATGCAGAAAGGAATGGCACACTTAGGTTCCTTAATTGTTTTAAAAGCCTCACAGTCATTACATGTCTGACATAACAGCGCAGGTCTAGAGCACCTCCAAATCATTCAAAAAAAAAAACACAACATAATAACCTTTAAGTGCTTTTGGAGTAAAAACGCAATACCAACAGAATTCCTGCCTCTGCTTATGATATTAAATAGATCACCTCTGAATAATTTTCATTCAAACTCAGACACATATAAGTGCAAATGAGGTTCAGTTCTGTCTTGTCCGTGAGCAAAAGATTGCACCTATGGTGCCATCGCATCTCCAGCTGTGTCTTCCCGTTGTGTATTGGTGCGATCTGTCAGAAGTTCATGACGGATGTGTCGCCTGTAACGGCAAAATCATAATTTCTTGACGCATATGGCCATATCTTGCATATATATTACACGCTGCTGCCCCGATGACTTGCCAAGCTGTCGTGGGAAAGAATCGCTGAAGTCAACGACTCAAATTGAGAATGAGAGCCATAAAGGGACTGCGAGTGGCAGCACTTCTGAGATGGAGGGGGCGATATATTGTGTGAGTGCATGATCCGCTCCAGGGCCAGATGTTCCACTTGACAGGCCCCTTGAGTGGAGGGCAGTTCTGCCAGCTGTCCCCCTTCCTACCGCACATGCAGCCATTTGTTGGTAGCGTGTTGAAAGCAGGGGGAAAATCAACAGAAGGGCTTTGCACCACGACCCCCTCCCCTCCCTTGCAACTGTTGTCCAAAACAAATAGTCCCGTGAAATTGCAGTTTACCCAACAATGTTTTTGTTTACCGCAACACCATTCCCTGAGTTTCAGTATGTGGCCGGCCAAAACGGAAAGAATTATTGCCCTACCTCTATTCCAGGTGAAGCCTTTTGCGTTTACCTTTTCCCTCATATAATGCATGATAATAGCAGAATTCATTCATCAAAGGCTCCTGCTGTTATTCCCTGGAAAGAGTTATATTTAACTTGGATAGGTCACAGCATTTTCCAGCAGGCTCTGCTGAGAATATGAGCCTGAAGAATTATGACTTTTCTGACCCAGGTGTGGGCATTATTCATGCTTAAGATCCGATCGCTAGTGCTACCAGAACGCGGGTAAGAGCAGCCGCTGACAACTTAAAAATGTCAGGACTTTTCTCAAAGTCTTTGGCCTAGTTGGGGAAACTTGAAGAGGACATTTTAGTGGCACGTCATTGGTTCTTGTGCTATCAGCGTTTGTGAATGTGACAATGTGTGGGGTTATTCTGGTTTTCGTCCTGCTGTTTTTTCTCTGCTGCATTTGGAATGACATTTAAGTGGATTTCATGTCACGAAGCACACTGTTAAAATGTTTTTTTGTTTTTTTTTTAGTTCTGAATACAAATACTATTTTAGTCTATCTGCTTTGGAATGCCATATTAAATTTCATGTATGTTTGCCATTCTTTGTAATTATGTGTTCAACTAGTCATTTCTGAGTGAAATCTCTAAATTTTTTAGTCTAGAAATAGAATGAATAAAGTTGGAGGAAAAACATTTTAAATGTAAGTATGTGTAACAAGGCCAATCTCAGACCCAAATTCAGCTTTATTTACAATGCACAGCGTGGTCAAAACAGACAAGGTCCAAATACCAGGAAACAGTAATATCCAAGGCGAGACAGAATCATAATCCAGTATGCAAGCAATGGTCAGGGCACACAGGTAACAGTCCTGGGTCAAAATCCAAGAGGGCAATCCAAAGTAACAATGAAACAAGACGATGAAAAAAGGCAAGGCTATGGCAATGGCAACAGTATGCATGTATGTACAGGGTGGGCCATTTATATGGATAAACCTTAATAAAATGGCAATGGTTGTTTTTTTTTCATTCCCATTTCATTAAGGTGTATCCATATAAATGGCCCACCCTGTGTGTGTATGTATGGGCCTCTTTGAGCAAAATATCTCTAACAATATTATGCTCAAACTTTACTTTTTTTATATTTATCAAATGAAAATTGACAGTTTCATTAAAATAATAAGTGTATTGCAGCTGAAATGCATTAGAGTCTGTAATGCAGGCTAATCGTTGCATTCTCTTGTTGTCTTTTCTAGCTGGAACAACATATATCTTTGGGAAAGGAGGAGGACTCATAACCTTTAACTGGCCAGCCAACGAGCGCCCAAGCACCCGTACGGACAGGCTGACAGTGGGCTTTAGCACCTCGCTCAAGGATGGCATCCTGATCCGCATCGACAGCGCTCCTGGCTTGGGAGACTACCTCATGCTCCACATTGTAAGTCACTGCTTCTTCTTACTTTATCAGCCACATCTACAAATTTCAATTATAAAAGTTCAACAAAAAAAGCCAAGGCACACAGTAGAGTTGTGTTTCTGATGCGACCAGTAATTAGCTGCGATTTATATTTATAATAATTTAATCATTATTCAACATGTTTGCATTACATTGACGGAAATTTAACAGTTAAACATTCATCAAAGAATTCTGGGGGGGGAAAAGATCACAGTTTAGAATGATTATCTACAGAATTATATGACGACTTCAGTAATAACTGCTGAAAATATTGATCTGAAAATCTTTTGGTAATTTCATCTTTGCAACAGTATATCACAATATTTATTTATTATTTAATATTTTTTTCACAATATTAAAAGACTTATTTTAACAGCCTTAATTAATGAACCAAAGGCACCTGTCTGAATAAATTACAAATAAAATGAATAGAAAAACGAAAAGAAAAAGTGAAATGATATTTCATAAGTGCATTATTTATACATTTTCTTGTATACAGACATGGTTAATTAAGTAGTAGGAGTAGCGCTGCAGCATCTCAAAAATAGACAATCTCAATGTGACACAACATATGCTTCCAGTGTATGCGTCAGTTCTGCATTGATTATAATGGGAGAGATTTAGGGTGTCGACAGGGTGTTAGCGTTCTGCGCATTTCATAGAACACAACACCTCTGTGAGTGGATACCTTGTGGGTGGTTTCTTTTTCTTTCTGTTGCACGTCCTTGTAAATAATCAATCCAAGAATAATGATGTCTCTCAGGCGGCTCTTTTTTGAGTTGCAGAGTTTCACTTCTACATTAATCTTTGTATTGTGTCAGTGACAATAAGAAGTTTGTCACTCCACAGCTGTGCATTATATATATTTATAATATAAAAAAAAATATTTCCCGCAGATCAGCCATATCAACTGTGAATTTCTTCAGAAGTGCGTTTTTTTATTTTGCTGAGCTGCACAATGTTCTTTTCAAATTATTACAAATCAATACGTACGCCACACGGAAGCCCAGCAGCATTTTTCCTACAGTTTATCCATGGTGAGAGCTTCTATTTGGCCGGATGTGTCCATAATGTAAATAATTCAGCACTCATGTAATGGATGCTGGTTTGGTAATTAACCTGCTTTTCTGAAAGACAAAAGGATTTATTTTCAGACAATGTTTGTCACCAAGGGGTCTTTAGCTCATAAATGAACAATGAGGTCATTAGAGTGTTTCCTTTTTTTTATTAATACTGCACAAACAATATATATTGAAAAATGTAGATACCTCAGCACCTAAGCACACACTCATGTTATATATATATATATATATAAATATTTTGCACATACTTTTGTTTATAATTAAGTGTTGTTTCATTTTATTGTTTCAACATATGTGTGAAAATGTCTAATAGTACAGTATAAATTATTTTAATTGATATACCAGATAGACAGAAAGATAGACATTTCTAAATGCAGGGTATATATTACTGCGACTTGCTGTATTGAAACTGATAGTAAACAAACTAAATTGTTGTATGTTATTACGTTTGCACATAAATAAGTGACCTTGTAGTTTAATCGGGGACTGGATGTCTTTTTTTGTCAGAATGTGAATAGGGAATATTTCTCTGGCTATCTCCATCTGTCCACTAGTTTTATTGTGGCCCGTGTTGGTGGTCCACTGGGACTCTTGGGGCTCTGTAATGGGCAATATAACTAAGGGCATTTCTCTAAACCCTCACCCCCTGCCTTTACCCTTTATGACACACATGGACACACACACGTACACCCTCGCCCCATTATAGCAGTGTAGCACTGATGGAAATAAGCCTCTTCTGCCAAATGAACAAAATCTAGAGCACAACTCTAGAGTAAAGGGAATTAAGCTGCCGTATTTTATAGGCAGTTTCGAAACTTACATAACTAGTGATTGGGAGTTGTCTTTGATTAGCATGGTGTGGAATTAATCTTTGCATTTGGAACACTATACAGGGCCCATTACGTCTTTGGTCTCTTTTTAGATTTGAGTTCTAAACGTTTAGTCCTTGGAACGTAAACCCGCTTTAATAATGATTTTAAACCTTTATAAGCTTTATCAAAACATTGCTGTTTTATTTTGGGCTGATTGAAAGATTGATATGGAAGTCTCCTTCCATTCACTGATAATGAGAGAGCTATTTTCAGCTGTAAATGCGTATCTCTCTTACGCTTCTGAACTGAGCGGCCGGTGACACCATGGAATACCTTGGAATACCTAGACAGTTTCTGGCAAGAAGGGAAATGTCAGTGCCGTTTCCCTTCAAACATGCCATTTCTGAAATGGCAACCTCTGTGATGGAGTCTGCTAACCAATCGCTTTAACTTGAGCCGTAACAAGCCATATTACCTAACAGGGTCAAATTAATATCGCAATTTAGAGTAAAATGCTACCTCATGATCCCCTTGGGATAAGTATGGGAACTTTGCAATGTGAGTTTTAAAGGGATAGTTTATGTGAAAAAATAAACATTCTGTCGTCATGTCATTTCAAACCTATATGACTCTCTTTCTGTACTTGGAGTTCTTCAGTCTGTTTTTTTATATACAATGAAAGACGGTGAGTTTCAAAATAATTCAAACCCCTACTGACTTTTATTGTATGTTTTTTGTATGTAAAAAAAAAAAAAGGCATACAGGTTTGGAAGTACATGATATCAGGGTTTTTATTTTTAATTGAACTGTTCTTATAACTCTCGATTGGATCTTTCATCTCCACACATCAAAGCAGGGAACAGCTGTCCACTGTAAATTTTGGCATTTCTCACTTTTAAAGTCATCTGATGTGTCTTCAGTCAGAAGAAGTGAAGATATAGACATGCCATCTGCTTCTCACCATGTATTCTGTCCATGTGACACATTCATCCAAAAATCATAACAGGTCTTGTCACACCCTCACTTTATAGTCCTTGGAATCTCGAAAATGAACAAAGAACATTTTATACTTATCCTTACATCTGTAGCGTACACACTTTTCAGTGAAACAAGTAAAGGTGGGTGGGGCTTGATTTGGTCCATCAGAAAGTGATTGGATTGTGAAAAGTGGTTGTTTCAAACCAGAACAGAGCAAGAAGAATTACAGTTTGTCGTTTGCAGTGATGCATTCTGTGTTAAAAATTAGATAATTATTACAATTTTCAGTCTTCATCAAAGTTCACAACTTACATTGACTTCAGTTTAATGTCATAAATGCATCACGTCATCAAAATTTCATACATCATCAAACCATCTTTCCAAACCTTTGACTAGTACTGGTCTCGTTCCCTCAGTAGGGAGGAGTGTAAAATCCACCAAAATCTGTGGACAGAAGTGTGAAAACATTTTGTGTGAGATTTGCTGATGCTGCTTGCAGTGATCTTCGCTATATAAAGTCTGCAAAAAGTTTCTCACAACACATTTGTTATAGATATAATTAGTTATACTGATTTTGTTTTGTTGAATATATAAAGGGAACAAATGCACATTACTGAAACATTTAAACATTTGTGTATAGTCCAATGAAATTTGAACATTTAAACAGCTGCCAGTCATTTTTATACAAAAGTAACTTAAAAGACAAAAAGAATAGAGTAATCTATATAGGCCTTGTCTGTTTTTCTTAATTGTATAAGTCAAAAGAAAAGGAATAGATAGAATACAAAAAGCATAGAAAAGCTACTGTTATTTATTTATTATACAAATCATTTTGACACCCTGTTTGCATTCATATCGGGTCATACATTGTAGAAAAATTATTTTGACAATAATAAAAACCATTCATGACATACATGCACATGCAGATTTAGCCTTTTTACAGCCATTGTTTCCCTACTATCAGTAAACCATTCACGCCAGCATGTTTGCCATCTGTTGACCGTGGCGGTCTCACACGGTAGAACGATGCACTTTTGTAAGTCGCTCTGGATAAGACCGTCTGCTAAATGTCTTTAATTTAGACGTCTTCTGCTGGAGAGGGAGGAAGAGGCTCTCGTGAAGATGTCCCTGCTGTTCCGGTTGATTGTAACACTCATCACACGTTCATTTGAAATTGCCATTCTGTTCCTCTGTCTTCCTTACGAGTTAAACACTTAAAGGAAAGTTTCGAATGACTAAAGTTAAATGCATTTGGAATTCGCTCCTTCCCTAATACGAGCAGCAGCGTCTGCATAGCATCATGTATTTTTTTGGTAAAACTGTTGGATACTCATTAAGAGCAAATAGCTTCCCTCCACCAGCTGCACAGCTGGAAGTAAGTGTGTAATTAGGGTAAGAAACTAAGCGTTTCTACAAATTGCTTGTGCCCCCGTGTTGTATTACCGCTACACGAGTGGACGGGATGTTTCAATTTGCTTTAAAGGTCTTTTTCACCCCCTGCAAAGCAAAACACTGCCGCTTTAAATAATGTTAAGCAATGTCTTTTGGGTTTAGAAACTTGCACTTTAGCCAAATAGACGGTGGACTTAAAATGACATGGTCCAATGATGGGCCAGTCATTTTAACTGAATTACGTCGCTGGGCCCTTTCCACATATCGACAGAAGAGGGAAAGGATAAATGGCTCCGACACCAGCAGTCTTTGCCACCAAAGCTGTTGACTGAAATCCTATAAGAGAGAATGATTTAAGTGTACAGAAAATCAATGGTGTTGATCTCTTTTAATCAGTGAGCAGCATAACTACACATTGCCTGTTGATTTTCAATCCTGCAAACCTCCCTGCGCTGAATGGCCCCTGCCACAAGCATCCCACTCCACTTCCATTCAGCCTTAAAGTGCAGAACGATTCTGAGTGAGAAAAGTGAGCACAATTACCCAGCTTGTTCCATTTGCTGCTCGGAGTTCACAGTTTCTATACCAAAGAGAGGGGGATATACTTCATTCTGACAGATTCTTAAGACGTGAAAAAGCGATGTGACTAAAACGGAACGCTCTGGTTGTGGGGGGTCTGCGGCTCTTTTTTTCCATCTAAGTATTATAAATGCAAATATTTAGTCCCTGTTTATACCGAAGAAATCCACAGAGGAATAACATGTAACAGGGTAATTTATTGACGTCCTCACGCAACTAGTTTCAGGTTCGGACCATCAATCTTCTAAAATGGTTTGCTATTGACGTTTTGCTGCAGAAGGGGTATTTGCATCAGGTTTTCATGAAGTTTGCATTTCCTGCAATTAAAATGCATCCGAGACTAATGCTTTGCAGAGTGGATTGTATGACCGGAAAGAAAACCAAGTTCTTATTTGTAAAATGTATATAAAATTTATAAAAAATAGTGGTAAACTATTTTTTTTATCAATTTTATATACATTTGGATATATGTAATGTATAATTTTATGTATTTAAAATTGTACCTTTGTTAATTAAATGTGATGTTGATAAACCAAAAGAGCGCACATGCATGATTAATCACGACTGGCACTGCATTATTTAATCAATCCATTTCCATTCAGTCCAATCAAATTCATAAGCCTCCTCCATAAATAAGCTCACTTCCTTCCCTTCCTTATTTTCTGCTGTTGATATATAATATTTTTATTCATCATTTACTCAGAATGTGACAGATATTATGAGTTGTATATTGCCTATATATTACTTTATGTTATACAGATGCTCAGTGCTGAGAAACAGTAAAGGGAAAGGGCCAACTTCATCAGAATTATTATTTTTCTTCTTTTCTTATTTCTATAATAAGTTGTTTTCTGCTATTGTTTTGTGTAAGCCAAAATAATTCAATAACTAAATAATTAATATAAAATATATATGAAACATGTATTATGTAAAAATATATATAACACTTATTGTGACCTTAATGTTAACTATTTTTATTTCTATGCATTCTTACTGGAATGTGGCGTAAAACAAGAATGTTTGCAAAGCATGTCCACCGTTAATGCTTTCACTAAGAAAAAAAAATATTAAAAAGTTGTTTTTTTTTCCTGTGACACACATATTAATCTGTTTATTTGCTGAAAAGCTAGAAACAGAAGTTGTTGCGCTTATATAACTCATTTTTTCAAAAGTCTATTTCCCTAATCCATCGGTAGAGCTAATCACAGCACAATCACACATGGCTTTATTCCAACTGTAGCTTAGGAATGCAGGTGCAACACAATGTTTCTGCTTCATTTTCTCCACCTTTTCTCTACTTACTGTATATGGCTGTTTAGTTTACCTGCCACGTTCAGTAGTGTGTGCTAGTTTAAGATTCACAGCTGGTTTGGCAGCTCTGATCAGCTCCTTTGCTCTACTGTATGTGTGGTCATTGTGGTAAAAAAATCCCAGCTGGATAAATGAACTTGACATAGAGGAGGCTGTTCTAAATGCGTTCTGAGTTTCTGTTTTCACGGTCAACCTCATCAAAAGAATCCAGCTTTAATCTCTCATACTGCTGAGTTATGAATCAATATTTCAGAGTCTAATATTACCTTCTAATGTTGTTTGAAAATCGAAACACTCCAGTAGCTTAAACCTTCACCTGGCCACCTCTATAAATAACAACTGTCTTATTATCAGAAATGGCATGGCCCTTTGCCACATCTGCATATGCTTGGACTGTATATTAATTGAATCAATTAGTATATACTAAAAACTTAATGCACATATACAGTACATTTCATTCCATAATTTTGTTTTAATGTTTGTTTAATGTTGACTTTTGTTGACACTATAAGTTCTAAAACATAATTCTGAAACAAGACAGCAAACAACAAATATATATATATTCAAAATGGTTAACAATACAATGATGGATCGACTCTTTGTTGTAGTACACTTTCTTGTAGAAAATCAATATTCCATATACGCCTGAAACATGTACTCTGTAGCAAGTCTAAATTTAATATTTTTTTCTCAGCATGTGACAGATATTATGAGCTTTATTACCTATATCACTTCATAATATATACAGATGCTCAGTGCTGGAAAAAAGCAAAAGAAAACAAAAACAATAATAATACAGAGAACAGCACATTCAGATATTTTAACTTCTTAAATTTTTAGTTTGCCATATCATAACTATTATATTTTTTATATATTATGTTACATTATATTGCTCACAATCACATAATATACTCCCCAGGGATTCTTTTGCTCCAGACAAAAGAAAATCGCAGTGTCCTATATGTCTCCACATCTCCGTATCTTTTGTATCCCATACTGTACTGTATGTCAACACAGTCACACTTTTTTCAAATCAGCAAATCTAAAGCAAATCAGTTTACAATTAATGCCTTATTTGGGTTGTGTGATATTGACTGTCGGGCTCCGCCGTGGCTACAGGCGAGGATGAGAGTGGTGTAACGCAATCCCCCTAAGGTATTTTTGATCTGGAAATTGTGTTAAATTGGCCAGCAGTTGAAAGCAGATGAATGCGAGCCATGTCTGAAATAGAGCATAATGTGAACGCAGATGGAGAATAAAAAATGCAGATGCCCTGAAAGGTCATTCCGATCAGAGTGCATTGATCCTCGGCGTTCAGTTTAGAGAACTCAGATGCGTAAACAAAGAGGAAATTGACGCTTCCTCGTGGGTTTTGCTCAAATGGGTTGAATTTCAGTGACTTCCCAGTATTTTTTTTTTCTAGTTGTCTCATTAACCTTGACATTGATTGGTACATGCACACTTTTACTCTGGCCACCTGAAAAAAGTGCACAGAGTCGACGTTAATGTATTCCAGCTAATGATAATGGTAGGAAAGCTTCCCCAGCGATCTTCCTGGCAATTCTCGAAGGACTGACAAAAAACCTCAGCTCGTATTAAAGAAAGCTGGCAGCCGCAGGGCACGAATTTGCATTATTTTGTCCAGCCACATGTTTTAATCTGTGACAGGCTTGCCACTCAGCCCAGACCTTTCCTACATGACCCACTTTCCTCACAGCATATGCTGTCAAGCGAGATGCGCAGATTTATGAGAAATCAAAACGGCCCATGCAGCTAAATAAACTGGCCAATCTCCTTGATGGCACAGATGAAAGACACAGGTGCCTCATATCAGTACACTGGGGCCATTTCTATTGGATCTTTTATTCTTCTTGCATGTAAGCCTCTATATTTACTGAAACGCTCTGGGAGGGTGAGACTGGAAGTATTATTTCCAAAAGTACTTCATTGTGTCGTTTTGCATTCACCTCACGAAGATGGTAATTGTATGTTCTAGGAAAAATTGCAGTCTGTCTGACTGCCTCCCCTGCAATTCAGTAACCGGGGGTCTGTACAGAAATCAGACAGGAAATGTGTTCATTTGGAGTGACCTCCCCCTCAAGCTGTACCTTCAGATGGGGTGAGAGGAGCGGTGTTATCCACAGCACACACTTTTCTGTGAAAAAAAAAACTAAAAAATGATCAAACATAAACCATTTTCCCCCATTCCTGTCTTTTTTGTATAGCGCCTTATTCTTGAGGGGAAAAAAGAGTGGTAATTTAAACAAATTATGTGCATTGATTAATCAATCATAGTTAATCACAGTTAATTGCTATTTTTTATATAAGAAAATTACTTTTATGTATTAAAAAGGTCAGTAAAGGACAATATAATAAATACACACATTCTATTCATCAAAGAATACAAAAAAAAAGTAGTTTAACTGTTTCCACAAAAAAAAGATAGTTAGCACAAGTGTTTTCAATATTGATATTAATAAGCAGTGTTTATAGCATATTAGATAGATACTGTATAGCATCTAATAGCATGTTAAATTGATTTTTGAAGGATCATGTGACACTGAACAGTCTCATTTGATTGCCATCACAGAAATAAATTATATTTTAAAACAGTTATTTTAAATTGTAATAATCAAATAAATGCATCCTTGGTAAGTGCAATTCAAAAACATTTTCATTTATCACCCTAAACTTATGAATGATAATGATATAATATTAGGAAATTCTATTTTAATTGAATACAATTTTGAATTTATTTATTTTTATTTTTTCCCCCTCATTTTTGCTCTTATGAACTGCTTGTTTTATCAGTGCTCACTCCAAAAATGATTTCAAAATGATCTAATAATGCTGCATAGTGGTATATAACACAATCACAACCATAAGGCAATATATATTTCTTTTTCAGTCCTGTAAATACAAAAGCAGTTACAGAGGGATTTATTCAGCTTTGATTTATAGATGCCTCACAGAAATAGATAAGTGCACCTGTCTGCTTCAGCAGTGTTGCTCGTGGCCAGCGGGCATCAAATCCATATTATATTCAACAATTCACTAGACCGTTGTTTCCCGACACCTCTCTGCAGGATTTAGCCCAAAACCAATCAACTTCTTATGCATCCATCAGTGTCTATTGAAAATGCAATGTAATATTCATGTGATTCCTCTCCGTTTGCTTTTTTGCTTTTTGTATTTAAAAAAAAAATGCTTTTAGTAATGCCATTCTGAATTACAAAAAAAAAAGTTTCATTGCCATTCGTCATTTTCTCTGAATAAAATCCTTTCTGCAGGTAGTTAAGAGGAAAGTGATTGTTCCTGTGCCAAAAGGTTTTGTCCAGTGATTAAATGATAAATTTTGCTGAACAAGTAGGTTTTCAAAGAGTCAAAGCATAGCTTTGTCTATGGATAATTTGAGATAACTACAGCTGAGTGTTCTCAGAGGGGAAATTCATGTTTACAGCATGCTGTGAAGCCGCTGAACGTCTTTTCCCTTTCTTTTCATTTCTGAGGTAATGCATGTGATTTCAGTCCTGCTGTGATTTTAAGACCTGTGGGGGGGGGGAGTTTTAAGTGCTCTGGAAACTAAATTTCCCACGATCCACAGTAGGAGACATCAGTCAACCTAACAGTTCCTAGTAACCATCAGACAGGTTAAAATGACCCACTCGTATTATCCACTCAAATGTACCAACAATTAAGGCTAAAAAGGGAAACCTTTAGTTTTCAGATCTATACAGTATGTTGAGTTTTTCCTTGAGTGGACTTTTGAATACTTTGACAGCCGGGTTGAGGCAAAGTAAAAAGTTATTGCAGATAAACCTGAAGAGTTCTTTCTGATATTTTTTTTGACGCTTGGCTTCACTTCTTGGACTTCGAATGTCTGACTGTTTTATTCAGCCTTTTTCTTTTGTAGAAAAAAAAAAAAAAAGTTCTCTAGCTGGAAGCTTGGATGGCTGATAATCAAGAAATGGTGTGGACCGGCTCTATCATTGATTTTCAGGGAGTCGCTCCAAAGGCGTTGAGAAATGTATGATCCAGGGTGGTGCAACTGAAGACCTACAAATCTGTCTTTTAAAGTTATTGTGTCAAAGTCAAAGAGAAGAGAGATGAAAGCAGTTAAGGATCGTTGGAAAGTCTGACTGTGAAGCACCTTGGAGAATTTGAACAGGTCACGGCTGAGTTAAACGGCTTTATGTTGGCGAGTGGGAATTTGGTTGGCTTTACCCACATGTATAAAAGTGATAATGAGCAGCAATAATGACATTTTACATTTGCATTTATGCATTTGGCACGCACCTTTACCCAAAACCACTTACACTGCATTCAAAGGAGACATTTTCATCAGTTCCCTGGGTATCAAACCCATGATCTTGTGGTTGCTATTGCCATATTTTGCTTGAAAGCTAATTGAGCTACAATTTGAACCACTGTCAATGCATAGATGCTCCTTTAAACTAGAGTGATTTATAAATAAATTCTAAGGTCGTAAAAGTGACAGTGTGCCACTGCGCTGCATCAGTTCCACTTTTAATGAGAAAGAAGCTTTGTATAATTTGTGATTTCCAGTTGTTTGTTTGGATTACTCAGTGATGCTTGTTGAATGGAGAGAGCTGTCCGTCTTATCAAAGTGTTAATGAGTGTTTGCTAATCTTTTTGTAAAGCGTTTCAAATCATTTTAATTACTTTAGCATGTACTCCAAATATTATATGCAAATCTGCATACTGAGTAGCTCTGTCAGTCTACCTGGTGCTCTCTAATCATCGGTTTATCTTACAACTGTTTAGCTGCTTCATTTGCAATTCACAAAAGTAAATACGTTTTTCATGCTTATGTTAATCCTAACTCAGTGATTATCAGTCCTGGTTAGAGAGAAAGGTGATGTTAGACGATTTTGTCTCTGTCTTCTGTCACCGACCAAATCACTGCATCCATAATTTAGGAACACTACATCACTTTGAGTAGTTCTTATCCCTAATGACCGCTTTGTTTGCAGACAAGCCAATGAAGAATGACAGCCCTAAATTGCTTCACATGATGCCAATTGATATAAAGTCCAGCCGAACAAATTAAGGCACAGCACCGTAGCGAGTGAGGAGCTGATCAGAGACAATACAAGAGGGGTGTTGCTGTGTGGAGATCTAAGAAAAGCATCACATATGTTCATAACTGCATACTAGACCTTGGTGGAAACAACGGCGCACCTTTTTTGGTTCACCATACAGTATGAGTGTGAAACGTGTTATATACTGTAGCAAATATTTAATTGGATCCATACAGATGTTGTGCTGTAACTAGTTTGTACAGAAATAACCTAAGTGCATAAAATAAGGTGCATCACATCATGTTTTTTTTTTAAAGATATCTAAATATCCCCAAATGCTTTGAGCATGGGAATTAAAACTTTAGTAAAAATACAAGTGTTTACAAAGTGTTTTACATTGTTGCAAAATCCTGTTGATTAGATCATTCTGTTCTTCAGTGAATTTTAAGAAGCAGTGCTTTCTACATTTTCAAGTGTTTTCACAGCAAAATAGCATATTAGAATGATTTCTGAAGGATCATGTGACACTGAAGACTGGAGTGATGAAGCTGAAAACACAGCCTTTTCCAGTAACAGGAATAAATAACATTTTAAAATATGTTAAAATAGAAAACTGGTATTTTAATTTTTATTTATTTGTTTGTTTACTTTTTTTTTTCAGCATTTTCCGACTTCTTTCAAAACCATTAAAACATTTTACTGACCCCAAGCTTTGAATTATATTATATGAGTTTTATTACAACGTTTTGCAAAAGATTAAACATTCAATGTTCAGAAAACTGTGAAAAGCCACGATAACACTCCAGAAAATCATTATGGACTGCAGTGTTTACCAAATCTGTATTAAAGAGTTTCCTCTGTAAATGATAGGGTGTTGTCAGGGGGCTTTTATTCAAAACACACTCGGAAATGTGTTTGATTGCCTCTGTTAAATACAAATTCTTTCAAAGGCTAAAAACCATATAATCCACATATTTGCTCCTGATAATTGCACAGAAATACATATAAACAATTAATGCATTTCATAAAAGATATAAACACCCTTCCCTTTTTCATTCGTGTCATTTATAAAGGTAACAATGATTATATTTTCAGGTTTTACAAATATTCTCTTATCAGCAGCACACTCATGACATCATCAAAACTACACAGAAACTCGAAATAAATTATAAATTGTGATCCTTTCATGCGCATCGCTGTGCACTCATCTGATCATATTCATGTTTGCAAGATGA
Organism: Enteromius radiatus; assembly: GCA_032357445.1. Classification (NCBI taxonomy): domain Eukaryota; kingdom Metazoa; phylum Chordata; class Actinopteri; order Cypriniformes; family Cyprinidae; genus Enteromius; species Enteromius radiatus. Next base: position 4,350,831 of record JAUCMS010000031.1, on the reverse strand, counting down.
GGTATAGCGTTCATTTAGAAATGACAGATGTCTTTTTTGAGTGAAACATGTCAGATCAAACTCTGTGTTGTTTCACATGACGATTTGTGGGAATGTGGCAGCTGCAGTTACCATGGAAACAACTGCTTGGGGTGACGGGGGTTAGAGCAAAACAGGGTGCTTATCTTCTAAGCCTACTTTGAAAATCGTCTCTGAAACTGCCTAACTAAGCTTTATGCCGTAAACATCATCACAGGGTGGGATTCCTTTCAGCCCACCATTTCAGTTTCAAACCCTGAACCCTTGAACACATGGCACCTCTGCTTGTTAGGGTGAGAACATGTGTGAGGAGAGGGGCAGGTCATACACACAGAATACATGCAGTCACTTACTTGCCTCACATGGAGCAACATCTCTGGAGGACTTCTTTAAGTCTCTTGAGATGTTAAAATGCCACCCTTGTACCTATATTTTGAATTTTTTTTTTTAATAATTGTTTTCTAATACATTTTCAAATGCAATTATCAGTGTTACAGGATCCTTCAGAAATCATTCTAATATGCTGATTTGATCTAATATGTTGTTTGTGCTGAATTCTTATAGTGTGTGTGTGTGTGTGTGTGTAAAAACTATATGACACATAGTTCTTGGTTCTTAGTGAATAGAAAATTAAGAATAAAATAATTTCTTTAATATACAGGTAACACTTTATTTCGATAGTCCACTTTATTCTACTGTAACTAAATTAGTAACTAAATGTTAACTAGCAATTAGAGTATTAGTAGACTGTCTATTTAATACCTTTTAACACTATATTTTGGTTGGTCCACAACATATAAAATATTCACTATCAGAAACTTTGCAAGTATAACTAGGGTAAGTATACTCTAAACCTACCCTAATAGTCTACTCTGAGAGTTAGACATGACATGCTCTTGCTAATTAATAAGAATTAGTTGACATGTAGTTGAAGTTACAAAGTTACTTATAGTAGCTTTATCAAAATAAAGTGTGACCAAAATGCATTTTGTAACATTTCTCATTTCTTTTGAACAATCACTTTTAAATAGTAGTGTATACAGTAGTTATGGTATATTTAAAACATTTCACGAATTAGTTATCAATTATGCAACTGCATCAAAAACCTTGGACTTGAATAGAATGCAAAACTTAGCACATGCTTGCATATGTGATTTTTTGTGTTGGTATTTATATGAATGGAAGACTATTTAAGGCTTTTGAACAAACTGGTTGAATGAGTAGTACAGTGACTCACTCATAAAGTTGAAGTTGAATGAATCTGTGGTTTTGACAGTCGCTGTATTCATTAGAGTAACTTGCAGAAATTCCCCACCACCGAGGGTCTAAATTGACAGGTTTATATGTCCAATTTCTGTGTGGAGAAAATGAATTTTTAGCTTCAAGAACCAGGATGTTCCACTCAACTCGATTTTCTTGGGGAAATTCTAGTTTATGGTTATCCTGTCAGTTTACGCTCTAAGCTAAATGCCCATCCTGCATCTCATTAGCATATTTTTTTTTCATTTGCGATTTGAATTAGTGGCTCAGAAGTCTGAGTTGTGTTTTTAACGAGATGTAGCCCACATAATCACATTGCCCCCTCCGGGTAATGGTGATCTAATTACCAATAAAGTGTAACGAACCATCAGAGTGTAGATGATTTTGTGACGGCTTGAATTTCTCCTTCAGTTTTCCAGTCGCAGTAGAGAGAAGAAGCAGTGACGCGTGCCGTTTCACCACGTTTTGCGCCACACTTCCTCCTGAAATAAGGTCTCTCTCGTTCTGTTGACATAGCAAATTAGAAAATTGGAGAGTGAAAAAAAAAATTACATCTCTCAGCTTTGCTTTGGTCTGCAGAACGGATCTTTGTAAATAACATCTAGTGGACGTCTGCTCAAGGTGGAGTACTTTATAATGTCGCAGAGCGCTGTTTAGATAACATTTTGACCGATCAGCATCAGACGCAGACGAAACACAAATGTCTTTGTCTTGTGACCTCCCTGAGGATGTGGCTACTCATATTCTGCTCACATGACAGATCAAACCCAACGTGATAAGCAGCTGCCTTCCTATTATTTGTATTTTTTAGAGGCATCTGATCCTCTTGGCATCTTTTTTATGTCCTTTATATTAATGTTTATACACTCAAGGTTTGTGCGCATAACGGAAAGATGAAAAATTCTACTAGACTGTGTTGTACAGTACTTTGCATTGTACTCTTTGGTTTGTTACCCATAGACCATAAATCATTATCTGAATGTGTCTCACATCCAAGTGTTTAGAACCTTCATCATTTGCTGCTGTTTTAAAAAGCAAGGAAACCGAGCAGCGCTGCCCTTGAAACACACCTCGATATGAACCACTGAAGGCCGTTCAGTCTCATACTCACCGTGCATTTTTTTTTTCTCTTCAATTGTGTGTTTGTACTTCTGAAAGAAACTTTGACTCTGTTTACTGTCAGCAAAGTTATTTCATATAAGTTCTCCCCCCATGTTGTTTTCCGTTTGCCGTATAAGAGTGTCGATGTAGCAAGTTCTGGGTAGATTAAGTATTGTCTGGCAGCTGTTGGTGTTTTGTGGACCCGATAGCCTTGGCAGGCAAATCAGCAGCTAGCAGTGAATTAAAGAGCGCTTTCTGCCTCATCAACATGTTTGATATCTCCATAAACTACTCTGGAAACACAGCAGCTCTTCAACGCAGATGTCCCACGGACACCGGGCTCCCTCGAGATTTCGCCTGTATCAGCAGACCTAATTGAAAGGCTGTGGGAAATTGAAAATCTTCTGTCGATAGTTTAAGTAGCAATGAGCGACTTGAAGGACTAATTGTAGACGGTTTACTTGAGTTTGTTTCTAAAAGGCATTTTTAGATCTCGCGGTTATGAGTAAGCTTTCATTCTGTTTAATAAGGCGTTTGCAAGTGTCAAGCTGCTGAAACTTCTCCCTCCATGCTGGTCTAATTAGTGCGATAAACAAAAGATCATAAACAAGATGCCTCGCTTTCTCCATAATCTAAAGCGAAAGTGTCTTTATTATACTATAAATGCTGTAATAACGCAACAAAGAATCAAACCCATCTCGTTTCTCAATTAACATTATGCAGTGCGCTCTAAAACATATGCAGTGTTGCAAATGCGTGTCCATTTTCCAGTAAATGTATCCCACAGCTATTTCTTATTCTTTTGTACTTGCTAAACAACACGCCGTGAGACCCAGATTAAACCGAAAGTAATGAAGTTGTTCCGAAAAAGATCTCACACTATTTAGCGGCGGACTTGAAAATATCGACTCTTATATTGATGAAACAATCAGCTACGAAAAATTGTCACTTGCATTTTCTCTTTACTACCATCTCGCCTTATCAGCTCTCCACAGACGGGCACTCACGGGGAGAGAAGGTTCATCTTTTAGCCACTTATCAATTTGTCCAGGTGATACAGTGGGGCAAAGCTCTTTGCTCCTCACACAGCAGAGGAGAGCAAGAACAGCACAATTGATGACTGTAATGATTGGAGTTTGCATTCTGGAGCAGGCCTCTAACTGTCTGGCTATCAGAGGAGCATGTCGCAGAATACAAATAAGGCCACACTTGCTTGTTCCTGCTGCTGTTTGCTTATTACTTGCGATTTTGTGTTGTTTAGTTTATCCTGAAAGGCACATCAAAATGGCGCATTATAATATTTTGATGGAGGTTAACAGCAAAACAAATGAAGTGGCCCATGGAATAAAAGAGGGATTCAATTATGAAAGATGTGGATTGGGGTTTTAGCAGTGGAGATTGTTGTCGTAACTAATAGATCATTATCCAACATTGAGACAACGCCTGATAAAATGATGAGTAATGAATAAATTTACTCTTTGTGTGGTTTCAGACTTGTGGAGTCTGTTTATATCATTTTAATATAAAGATTTAATTTAAGCCTCGATTGTTTGCACAGTGTTTGCAAAAGGAACAAGCTTTCTTGTCATCTATTATTATTTGCAAAATCATTATGTGGCCCATTGTTTTAAACTCATTCTGGCAATCTGTGTGTGTGTGTGTGTGTGTGTGTTTCTATTCCATGTCCTATTCCACTTCAAATACTTGATGAGTAATTGGACATGCCAATCATTTTACACCGTGCCTGCAGCAGAGTTGTATATTTGGCTGGATACTCCTAAAAGCATCTTCAAAAAGTGGTATTCAGCCTTGCATTTAAAGTTCAGGATTACTGAAATTAATTAAATAGAAATTTGTAGGAGGTTTGGAAATTGTATTCAAGAAATAATTACTGGAATTCTCATAAAATAATTAAAATAAAAAGTACTTTTTTTAGATTAAAAAATTAATATTACTCTAACCCATGTGCATGAACCCAATTTGGTGTAATGAAACAAGAAAATCATAAAACACGTCTATGACTATGTGTCATATTTTATTCATTTATTTATTTTTCATTTATTTATTGGTTAATTCAAGTGAAATTGAGTAACTAAAAAAATAATGATTCATTATATTAATTTTAATAATGTTTTATTTTATTTTATTTTTTTTATTTAAATAATGATAATTTCTTTCTGATTTTTTCTTTTTTGTTCTTTCTTTTTTTATTTTATTTTTTTTTAATAAAAGGTCTGGAACCAACATAAATGAAAAGATAACATTTCTTCTTTTCATTGATCTTGACCATCTTTATTTGTCATTGACCCGTAATAGAAAAAATGTTTTTGCTCCCTACTCCTGTATGCAACACTGACACGAAGCTCAATATAGTGTGTGTGCATGACAGACTATTTCCTTTCATGTATCACTTGCTCAAAAACCAAGAGTTTATTCGTCCTTTTACCCTCCTGGATACGAAAGCGTTGCAGTATTGGAATTGGAACGTGGAAGGGGGATGAGATGGATGTACGAAAGAGTGTGCAAGAGAGAGACACTTATAAACTCTTTGATGCTAAATGTAAAAGAGTGTTTCTGTGATCAAACAAGTAATACAGCAGCAAGAGGCTTTCACAAAGTGAAAAGTAACAGGGCGGTTAGATACGTCTTAGCACTGTGTGTATATATGTGTAAGTCTGTGGAAACAGATTTAGCAAAGTGCTCTTTATGTGTTTTGACTCATTTTAATCTCATTAATATTTTACAAAAGGGCAGAGATATGTTTTCTGTAGCTTTTCATGCAGGAAGAAAGGCCGGGTTACATTAATGTACAATCCTCCTTCCTCTATAAAGATGGTCTCAAGAGACTTGAAGTATCATTGAACACAAACACTTCATTAAAACTATACCACACATTGACAAGCTTATGAATATCTATCCTTTAAATACACACATAAATGCACATAATATAGCCATAAGCTACTAGAGGCCATTTACTACAGTATAGTTAAAAGAGGCATTGCATAAAGTGGAACATAAAGAAAACAATTATTTGTAATAGTAATTGTTATTGATGTCAATTTTGCATAATAAAAAAAGCAAGATGATGTGTGATTTATATAAAAAAAGCAGAAAATATGGATCTTGAGAGACATTATTCAAATTATATTTGACTGAACAGTTTTTCCAATTGTTCCACTCATAGTTTGTGACACTGGACTGATGTAGTATTCTGTAGTGTCTTCATTATATATCATTTTGGATTATGAGGACGTGCATATGCACAAAATTGATCTAATAAATTTTCTAAATATGTTTAAAAAAAGAAACCCTGTAGACATTACTTAGGCAGCCTTTATTTGTTTGAAAATACAGAAAAAAGTTATACTGTTTTCTATTTTGATGTGTTTAAATCATAATTTATTCCTGTTATGGCAAATTAAATTGCAGCTACTCCCATCATTACTGACAAACAATCCTTCAGAAATAAGTCTCATATGCTGACTTAGAAACATGTGATGCATTTCATGATTCTTTGTTTAGAAAAGAATGCCATATATTTGAAATATGCATTTGTTTCTAATAATGTTGTACTCTTACTTTTGTTCAATTTAATGCATTCTTGGTGAATAAAAGAAAAACAAAAGCTAGTGTAGTGTACATCACTGGTGTCTCTGAGACACTAAACATGAAATCAGTCAAGTCAATATCAATAAAACATGAGGGTTAATTAAAGATATAAACAGAGAAGAATATACACAGCATTCCGGTCTTTGAGAAAGTCTTCCAAATGAACTTGAGAGAACTGGCCCAGATTTCTCTCAGGGAGATCTTTCAGTGATAAATGCACTCTGTGGTGATAAACATCTCCCTTGATACAATTTATCATCTGTCGTCATTTTCCATGCTGCAAGAGATAAGAACAACACCAGATTCGGTTTAACATAGCCATAAAATATATCCATGCAACCCAGAGGGCTCAGGAGGGGGGTAGCGCGAGTGCGTTAGAGAGGATGAAACGGTTGCAGAGTAAGAAAAAAACCCTGAAAATGCTGATTTAGCTGGTCTGAGCAGCTGACAAGGGCCTCAAAACCCGTTAAAACTACCAAACCAACTTAGGCTGGTTTCCAGCAGACACTTTCAAAACACATAGTTAATTCATGACATTGACGATGGATGAAACATTTCCTCAATGCTTCCTGCTCCACCGATGCTCATTGAGGCCGTGCTAATTAATTTATAGTGAGAATCTTTGCAGCTACGTTTGCACACAGCCTCTTGGATTCATGAGGGCAAACACCGCACACCTTCCTGTTCCATTAATCATTCTTATCTCTTTCTCTGTTTTAGCTAATGCTATTGATTTAGTCCACTTTCACTGCATTATGTAAATCAATGAGCCAGATTCTTCACCTCCAAAGATTGGGGGGGGGTGCTAATGGCTGATGAATACTTTTCATCAAGCAGACAAGTTTATCAGGGGTCACTAATGCTAATAGATTATTCAGGATCCCGCTAGAACAAAAGCAAAGCAAGAGGTGACAGATTCAAGGACAACTGCGTCATTAAAAATTAATCAACACAGGATAAATGCATCTATTCATTGAGGCGAATGTAGGAAAAAATGAATGGCAAAAAAGTCACTACGTTTACCTTACTTCATCCCATGTGTTTGTTGTTAATGTGCGTTTTTCCCATCTTTTTCAGGAACAAGGCAAAATTGGAGTCACATTCAACATCGGGACGTCTGACATCACTGTTCAGGAGAGCAGCACCGCTGTAAATGACGGCAAGTACCATGTAGTGCGCTTCACCCGAAATGGGGGCAATGCTACACTTCAGGTGGACAACTGGGCCATCAATGAGCACTTCCCCTCAGGTAAGACCTCTCACCGACCGCTTCAACCTTTGGCTTATGACATCAAGAAGATGTATGGACAACGCACAGAACTGGACAGCAACTGCTTTCAAGCTATTTCTAAAGTCACTTTGTCTCCTCAGTGACTGTGCAGTGTATTTTCGTTTAGCAACATCCTGTTAGCCGCAGTCACAGCAATACCAACAAACAGTACATGTGTAGCCTCTCCTATTTTCCGCAATTGCATTTAATTGTCAATTAGATGATTTTTGTTCTTCCGTGGTTGGAAAATAATGGGGTTTTGTTTTGTCGCACTACTGTGTGGGTTTCTGTGGAAAGCATTGGACGCAGTGTGGAAGTAGTTGACAAGCTCACTGTTTTATTTATTTCTCCTTTTTATATTTTTAATGTATTTTAATTAGTAAGTCATCCCTGTGATGGCAAAGCTGAATCTTCAGCATCATGAATCCAGTCTTAAGTAAAACAATATCCTTAAGAAATCATTCTAATATGCTGATGTAATGCTAAAGAAACATTTCCTATAATTTTGTATATATATATACATATATATATGTGTGTGTGTGTGTAGATATATATATATATATATATATATATATATATATACTTATTTTCAGGATTTTTAGATGAGTTGAAAATATGAAAAATGACAAGTATTTGAAATAGAAACCTTTCATACAAAATGTTAATGTCTTAAAGGTCCCTTTTGATCATTTTAACGTATCCTTGATTAATAAAAGTTTTTTTAAATTTATTTAACAGTAGTATACAGTACGGTCAGAAATCTTTTTTTTTTTTTTAGCTGTTATTTTTTCATTACTTCTAAGAAATTTGTTAAGTGTAAAAGGAAAATCATGTCCCAGTGACGTCCCGTAAAAGCAAGTTAGTTCAGTCTACTACCATCTTTATAATGCCTCAGGCTGCTATTTCCTGGGCATGCAAGTACAAGCTCTTATCTAATGAAAAAGGAAAGACTGCAATTTCCAAACATTATATTTCAGCATAACTCTTCCATCTACACTAGCATTCAAATGATTGGGATCAACAAGATGAAATTTTTTTTTAAAGCGTTTGATATTTTTATTCAGCAAAGATGCATTAAATTGATCAAAAGTGACAGTAAAGACATTTGTAATGCACAACTCTTTTATAATAAGAAAAAATGTTTCTTGAGCAGCAAATCGGCATGTTAGATGCAAATCGGCATAATGATTTCTGAATGATATTGTGACACTGGCTTTACCATGACAGGAATAAATTACATTTTAGAATCTATTAAAATAAAAAACAGATTTAAATGCAGCCTCCCCAAGCTTTTGAATTGTAGCGTAAATCTGAGTCTATGAATTCACTATTCATAGCCCCGCCCACTGTAAAAAAACGAATAGGCCTGCTATAGTGCTACTCTAGTATGCATCCACCACATGTACATTAAATACTAAATCCATACTAAATGCCTATGATTATGCTGCATCACAAGTTTGTGATGCCATAATTTAATGACACTGAAACTGCTTCCGTCCCCTCAGGTGTGTTCTTAACGAAAAGGATTGGCATTTTTACATTTTACATTTTCTTCCCATATCTAGAATTGCATCTTATCTCAGTTAAAAGCGAGAGCAAAGGAAGGAAATCATGGCATAGCCAGTTCCTCTAAACTCACATTTTACTCCGTTTAGCATGATTGGATAAATTTGGGAAGGTTGAGAAGTCTAAAACCATCATTGAAAAATCATTGAAAGGGAAGCCGTCCCAGTGATTTACTTGGGTAGCATTAGAGTAATGCGCTATCCGATGGATATTTTCTATAATTCAGGTACATGGAGTACAGTTCATTTTGAGGCGGTATTAGAGAGATTATACAACGCAAACCTCCTCCACTTGTCTCCTCAGCTGGGTCACACACAAGAGACACGCTTTGTTGAGCGTTATATTTAAATTAAACTTAAGGAACATGCCCATGCAAATCCAGTGTAGAGTAATTTGTCCGTTTTTTTTGTGTGTGTGTGTGTGTGTGTGAGCATCTAAGAGCATCAGTTTGTGTTCCTGACGGCATTGAATAAACCCATTTTATGTGGCCAACTCTACTAATGCACCCATTTATCAGTCTGCCATTTATATGAATGATATTAGGCATGACAAATATATCCAGCAGCGTATCGCCGGGCTGTTCGTATAGATGCATTATACAGAAGTCAGCGGCTGCCTGTTTTAGGTCTAAAGTTTCATTTTTGCCAACATGGGCATTTGCAACAGACTCACATAAGAGCTGAGGAAATATATCACTGAGATTTATAGATGGCATGGTGGTATAACACTTCTATATAAATGTCAGCAAAATTTACTTTCTCTGCCAAAGTTTCAACATGATAATAAAATATTTATATATTCAGATGGCCACCTGCGAATAGAATATGATTTTGCTTGAAGACAGATGTCCCCTCGTGGCAGGCTGCTCTTTGCTTTGGCACTGATTTCTTTGTAATGTTTGATTTCTCAATTCGATCTTGTTGGGACGTTGATGAAGAAATATATTTGGTCTCTGACGGAGCGGCAGTCCTCAAGTGATATTGTGAGTTTTTGGTGCGCTGCCATGCTATCCTTTATTTAATTCACAAGCTAAATGAAGCAGGTTCTTGAAGACCCATGGAGAGTGCTGAACCGCGCTCGACATCTGTGCTTTATTTTCTTAATGCGTCAAAGAAATAATGTCTAATAGTTTCGCCACATCGGCTCCAGAGCTGTGCTTCTGCCAAGTTATTACACCGTACCTTGCTGCGCTAAGCACATACAAATAGCAAGGGCAAGTTAGCTCGGTGCGTCTTTCAAGCACACTGCCTATTTATCTCCCACAGGTCCCAAGAGGTCAAGTAGAGATGTCTACAGGGCCACAAGCGCGGTCACCTAAAGCTTATGACTGTCATTACAACGTAACCCGAGGCCATGTGCAGAATACTCAGAGAACTTTACTTTGAGAATAAATTGTGCTGCGCTGGTCCCTTCACTTTACTAGAAATACAGAGCCAAGTGCCGCCACATGTCCTAAAACAATTCGCACAGCCTCCGGTAACAGCTAACAAATATGAGTAAGCACAAGACATACTTCTTTTACTTGCATTACTCGTCGGTTGTAGGCATGGAGGTGTGCTTTTTTTGCCTGGATTTGCTTGGATTTTTCCAGAAAATGCTGAAGGGAAATTCAACGGTGTCTATTATTTAGGCTGTAGCCGGCAATCTGGAGTTGAAAATCAGCACAATCTTCTCCCGTTCCCTTCACTTTACCATATAATGGACTTATGCAGCGGAAATGTAGTTTTCTAACTCACTGCGAGAGCCAGATAAGCAACTTCTTTTCAAGGAACTGTACCTTGGACTAACAACTGCAAGCTTTAAGACGTTATATATAGAAAACCACAGATACTAAGTCTTGTGAAGAATTATCTCACGTTGTCACTGATATGCTAACCGCATTCAAACACAAACAGTATCGAATGGTGTTGCGCATGATCTTATTTTAACCCTTTACTGCTGGCGTTTAGAATGATTCTGGTTAAAATACAGCTGTTTGATTCTGAGATTGTGATTTCCACCATGTTAATTCCTCTACCAAATCCTATCCTTCACAGAGTGATCTTCTCTAGTAGCTCAGGTGATATCCAAAGAGATTTGTAGTTTAGTCCTTTGATTCCTACTCTGCTAGTCAGCTGCAGGTAAAATGAGGTCTTAAGCCTGACTGTACTGCTGTCGTTTTCATATTTTTATTTTAGCCTGTATATTAGAGGCAACCACAGCATTTATTATCCGATATCAGGGATTGGTATTGGTTGAAACTGATATTTCAGTTTATTCAATCTTTTAAATTTATTATAACATAATTGTATATGGTGATATTGTATTAATTTATTCATTTCAATAATTATATTTACACATTTGTTAATGTTATAAATATATATAAATAATATTTGAGGTATTTTACATATTGCAATTTTAATATTTTACATATTTTTACACCTTATTACCTTAGCTATCATCTGTAACTCACTTAAAAAAACACTAATAATTTAATATTCTTTAATAAAAAAAATACATTGTTTCATATATTATAGTGTAGATATGCATATATTCTTTTGCAGTATCTACAGTTATATATATTATTATCTTTTAGGTCATATTTAATGTTGTTTCTTTATTTAGTGTGTATAAAATATTTTATATTTATTAAACCAAAATAGAAAATAAAATAACCTGCATGGTAGAGTCAAGGGAAACTGAAAAATGTCCTTCTCCTTACCAAAATAGAGCAAAAGCAAATGGAATCAGTCCAAATCTTTATCACTCTGGCTGCAGCCCTAAACTGTCCCACACACCCCTGCAGTTTGGCAGGAAATGTCAGAGTGTGTCAATCAGATGGCAGCTTGATGCTATGTTCAAGAGACAAGCGTATTCGTGGGACAGGGGTTACGACAAGGAACATGGAGGGGATGTTATATCATTTTTGACACACGTGTGCACAATATGATGGCTCGACGGTGTGTGTCCGTGTCTACATTTCTATGTGTGTGTGTGTGTTGAGAAGAAGATGACTTCTTTCTTGGCTGTGCAGAGGCTTTTTGATATCCTTGTGGCTGCTTTGGCAGTTCCAGGACCCAGGCTGAGTAATAGCGAATGACAGCAGGGAAAATGGTAGACGATTATATGCGATGGGCACTGCTATTCTGCTATAGCACTGACAGTGGTTCAGACTGCCATACTTCAGTCAAATCACCGAATCATTTTTGTACAATCAGCAAGGTTGGTAGAGATATTTAGTTCTCTCATTTCCCATCTTTTGTCGGACACCCTGCTGAAAACTGTTAGTCCAGGTTCACTTCATTCACCATGTTGCTCTTGATATACACTGCTGAAAAGGACTATTGTGATACAATATTTTATTTAGCTCCTTTGTATTTATTAAAAGTACAATCTATAGGCTATTTAATAGATGTAATAAATATGTAATAAAGCACAATCTAAAAAATGTTTGCATGTAAAAAAAATATTATGACTTGAATTATAAATTATGAATTCAGTGCACAATCTACAGTATGTTGGTGCTATATAGGCATCTATATATACAGTACAGTATATATTTGTCATGATTTGGCATCTGGGCTGCTGAGAATATCTGCTGCGATCCCACTTCTTCAGCGGACTGAAACAGTGCAGACTGAACTTGATGCAACGTATTTAATAATAAAGTGCAAAATACAAACTGAACGAACACGCAAGGATCAATGCAAATAAACATACAAAGAGCAGGGCAGACGAGCACGGTGACATTCACAAAGACGGATACAAAGGACTGAAATGAACCTAGATAAATACACAACCTAATCACAGAAAACTAACAGCACCTGGGGAGACAATTAGACACTAAGGACCGGGGCGGGGTTACAAATGAAAGGAGCACATGGGGAGAACAAATGACAATAAACACAAAGCACATGGACAGCAAATGAAAACATCAACAAGAGTGTCATGGAATGCCAGTGGGTGTGACAATATTGGTGCAGCTTGCTGGTTTGATTGGATTGTAAATTTGGTACAATAGTATTGCTGGATAATGAATATTGCATGAAATAGCAATTAATCACATCCAAAATATACCTTTTTGTGTACGTAATGTATGTACTGTGTATATTTATTATGTGTGTGTATATATATATACATACACACACATGCGCTATAAAATAAATATGTTTTTTTTAATTATTATTTATTTATTTATTTATTCATTTTGTTTTGTTGTTTTTTTTGTACTATAATGCTACATGCAGATATGGTTTAATGCATGCATTTATTTGTATGTTTTTGTTTGTTTGTATGTTTGTTAGTTTTTAATAGAATAAGTTTATACTATACAATAGCATTTTTTATTTCCATAGCATTTTGGGTTTTGAATTTACTTAGGAACATTTTTCACTTAGAAATTGCTGCTACATTTCGCAACAATGAAACAGTAACACACGGATTTAAACTAAAGTAGAAAAACTTTTCAAATAAATAAATTCCTACTTATAAAAAATCAAGTGTGTGTGTGTGTGTTTGCATTTTAAAAAGATATCGATGGATGGATGGATGGATGGATGGATGGATAGATTAATTAATTCAATTAGAAATTAATTTCTAAAAAACATAATATTATAACATACAGTAAACATATATATTTTTCTCCTTTTTATTCTACATTTGAAAACCCATGTTAAATTCTTTCCCAGTCTTTTTAAATATGTTAAGTGCAAGGCCATTAAATGTTTTTTTCCCCTTCATAAATGGCAGTTACAGCACCCTATTATGTGTGATTGTGCAGAGATTGAGCTCACAGGTGTAATCATATGTGGTTACCCCATGCTGTGTCATCCCTGTAGCTGCTGAAGCCAACTCAGAAACGTTGCTTTAGGGTCCCATGGTGCCCCGCTTCAGGAACACCATTTCAGTTCAATGACTTCTAAATCAGCATGTTCTGCAAGCACGCATAACATGTCTCGCCACCCTAATGCTAATGTCTGGATGACGTGCGTGATGTTTTTGACCAAAAATCCTTGTTGTTTTTGCAACCTCTCTGTAAGGTTGCATATCTTTTTTCCCTCTTGAGTTCTTATTTCTGGTGCAGTAAATTGCAGTAAAAGAGCCCCACCTGCTCTGTCTGCTTTTGCTTGTCTCCATTATCCTCTGTTTATTTGTGCATGCCTGTTTAATATGAATGAGTTTATTTCTCTTTTCTTTTGCGTATGACTCACGCAAGATGACCAGGAATGTTTTTCTTTCTTCCTTGAGCATGTCTTATCAGAAGGCAGTTCGGAAGTCCTCAGAAAGCTCTCTGTTAAAATAGGAGGGGAAAAAATGTTATCGACCATCTCAGAAGCAACATAACATCTACAAAGACCTGACCATCTCCAGTAATCTGATCGAGTCCCATAGTAGTCAGCGGCACACATTTCACGATAAGCGATCCTTCATCTTTCTGAGTGCGGATGGAGCCGGGCCGCTCCACTGCAATGCAAGAAGACAATTATCTTTCAAAACAAAAAGACAAGATTGCATTTTTGACAAAGAAGGAACCTTTTATCGCAAAAAAAGATTCAAGACAGGGTTCGTATGTGCGAAATAGATACTTGTGTATCCTATGAGCCAAATACAATTACTTGTATCAAAAACAAAATCTGTTGCCCTTATAAATCTCTCTAGAGGGGGGAAGAGATAAGCTTTCAATATGAGCTGTCTTTCTAATCCCACGATTAAATGAAACCACCAAGGATGGTCGGATAAACGTTCCCACTCTCATTGTCTCCTCAGATACTGAGGGACGATCCTCTGGAGTCACATTTCTTATTTGGGGATGTGTTTGGAGCGAGATAATGTGCAGAAAGACTCTTTCGATTGAGATACAAGCCAAGTGTAAGAAGAGTGCTCAGGGAGAGAGTACAGAAAAGGCTGGAGAGGGAGAATTAGACAGAGGCTGGGGCAACGAGTCGAGTGTTTTAAATTTCAAAATTTCTCCTTGTCAAAGTTAAAGGTGTATTAAGTGTGTGAAGGGAGTGACATATTTAGTTCTTCACTCACAGTAACTGGAGTTTTCATGCAGGAGGCCGCAGACTTTCAGATGCTTCAGTGCTCATTTAGCTTTGGCTTGAAGTGATGCCAGCTATACCCCATTTTGTGGGGTCTTTTTGCCAGGAATATAGCCCGTTTCCCCGGTAACCACACAGCACCTGACTTTGAAACTTGCAGTGCTCAAATTTAATCAATTATAACATAGCCTTTTGAAGTGTAAGCTATACCTAAATTTACATGTTTATTTATTGTATAATAATCAGAATGCATTTTTTTTTATTACCCGACCAGCGGATGTAAACGCCTTCCACACATCACTACTGCACACAGATATCAACAGAATCACTGGGTTGTAAAGTTGCCAAATTGTCGACTGTGTGAGAAGGATTCATTTAATACAAGATCTGGTAACTGGACAACTCTGGAATATACTGAAGTGATTAGGAGTTTTACCAGAGGTGACATACAGTATAATACACATATAATATAAAACATATAATATACAGCCAGTAGAATTTTTTTTTTATAGCAAGATTAAAAACGGGAGAAATACGGGAGAAATATTGAAACGGGATGAAAGCAGGATAAAAGGGTAAAATATGGGAGAATACAGGAAAAACGGGAGGGTTGACAGGAATGGTTAAAACAGACTCTTGATTTCATATTGATTTTAATTTAACTCAAGTATAGTTTTAATAATTATGTTATGTGCTTTTATCATTTTTATTAATTTGGGGATTTTGTACCAATTTTATTTTAATGTTTCATTTTATTTCAATTTTAATTTTAACTTATTTTATTTTTTGTCAAGGCAACATTTCCAACTTTCATTTAAGTTTTTTTTTTCTATAATCTAGATTTTTTATTTAATCTCAGCTTTATTTCCATTAATGAAAAAAAAAAAATCATAATTTTAGTTGTAGTTAACAATAACACAAAAACACACCTATGTATATATAGATTTCTGTAAGTGGATCAGGCCCCTAACACTTGTCTTGAGGGTTTTTTGCCTTCTCTCAATGATTTTTCCCTCCAAAAAAAGACACAAAACAGCAATTTGTCACTGTGAAGCACAACACAGTAGTGTTTATGAGGAGATTTTTTTTTAGGGAGGCTCAAATAATACTTGGCAAGGCCGACGGTTTCATGCAATAAGCTATATTTGTTTTCAGCGAGACGGCAATGGCATCCCGTAGCAATTTATCACTCTGTAGAGAGAACAACTGCACACAGCACTGCTGGATTACAAAGAGAGAATGTTCACAATCACGCGGTTGTGCTCATGAATTATTTCGAGTTGTTGTTATTAGCAGCCTTTTCCACAGAGAGATAGCTGCACTTATCACATCTAATTATACAAAATATAACAATTTCAATGAAATATTTCATAGATTTTAAATGTGGCAGTAGTCTAGGGTTTCTTTGGCATGCACTCATGGTACCACAGAGCCATTAAGAGTTCCTCTAATTTAGAATTAAAGGGAATTCAAATGCACAGATATCTCACATTCTTGTATGTGTTTGTGAAACTTAATCACAGTAGGAGGAAAACTCCCCCGCAGCATGTGATCCTGTGCCATGTTAACACCTCCTAGTGCTGTTTCATTTTCAAAGAGCCTTTCATGTTCTCAGGAGTGAGAAAAGGTGTCATGCCCTCTGTACTGCCGGATCAAAGCAGCACAAATCCACAAATGTCTGTGCACCAGTCAGTCCTCCATCCCTAACCCCAATGTCCCGGAAAAATGGCAACAAAGCTCCTAAAATATTTTTCATTTATTGAACAGTTTTGAATATAAAATCATTTGGTTTATGTAATGCTTAGATAGGCATGAAAAGGAGAGAAGAAAAAAGAATGAGGTCACAATTCAGACTGAGGTTGAACCGTCATCTCTCATACTACATATTTTAAAATATATCTCAGTGTTTTTTGGCTATGTTATACAAATACATATGGGTTCAATGCAGTGTTACTTTATTTATACTATTATTGTACTTCATATATTTAAAATATTGTTTAATTTTTATAAATAATATTTTTAATTTACATTTTAGTAATTTTCTTGCAATTTTATCTCCATTAAGATTAATTAATTATAATAACTTTAGGTTTATAAATGTTAGTAATTAAATTTAAGAAATATTCAAATAATTTTTAGCATTGAGTAAAATTTACTTTTTTTTTTCGTCAATATTTATATTTTATTTTATTTGTTTTAGTCATTTTATGTGCTTAGGGTTATGTGCCTAACCCTTAATATTAAATTAACATAAGTTACTTTATTTACGATTTCAGTTTTAGTAATTTAGTAATTAAAGATAGTATCAATAATATATTTTTTAGTAATTAATAAAATGTGTGATTTAAATATTTTTTAATAATACTTCATTCTTATCGTTTTAAAATATAACATGTTACTTATTTTATAATTCATTTTTAGCAATTTTAGTAATTAATTAATTTTTTTTTTCATCTAATATTTTGTATTTTATTTCAGCTTTATAGCAGTTGACAAAAATAATCTTAATAGTTTTATTCAACAATAAAAATTTACTTTTATTGTTTCAACTGTTTTGAAGGAAACTCATACAGATTTAAACTTGCATATGAGTAGATGATGATAGAATTGTAATCTTTGGATAGAACGTTCCTTTAAACTGTCCGTATATGAGGTTTATTTTCAGGACTCTGTGTTGTGATGTCTATAACACAGCCAAAGCTCTGGATGAGCCCATCTTTAATGAGTTTCCACCATAAGACTACCCTGTAGTGCCACCACTAACACCTCAGCAGAGCTTAGAATGATAGCAGTTGACATTGCCTCTCCTGAGGATCTATTTAGAGCACAACACATTCTTTACCAGAGCAAAACTGAATTTGGGACTTGGGAATATAATAGGAGGGAATTGGGGGAAAGCTATGTGTGTGGTGCGTGTGAGTTTGAGAGAGGTCATGGCCTCAGTCGGCTGAACTCCCTCTTTCCTCTGATAATAAGCATCCCATTCGTTCTTTCCATCTGCTCTCTTCTTGTCCCACTGCCCTCCCACACGTCCAGTGCTAGCGTCCCTTGCTAGCCACCTGCAACATCTGTCTGCGGTTCTGCCACATGGTTAAGTGTCTGTACTTGTAACACAAGGATTGCAGGTTAGGTCACACGGGTGCCTTTAACTGGGGTTACTCCAATAGTGGTCCATTAAAGAGACAGTGTCATTTACTCTATATGGCTGTACAATAGTAGATACAACTGTTTGCAAACTGTGTGCAAAAAGTGATATATATATATATATATATATATATAAGAGAAATTAAAAACCAGAGATGACCAGCAGATGATTTGAATAGTTATGTGCGCATATCACAAAACAAGATGCAGTTTCTAGTAGAGTTGCCTCAGAACTCATCCTTCACTTTTGTGCAACATGAAACTTTTTTGTTTTGTTAGTTGCCGTTCGTCTCAGAGGCTACCTCCGAGCGGTTTGGCCTCAGAAGTGTGTGACTCAAATTCCCAGGTTTTGAGGGTATCGGGTGCGCTTCCTGCTGTCTGAAGACAGCTCTGCCAATGATGGAGGCTCCCTTTAGGCTGGCCCCCTGGTACACCCCTCCTTGGAGTCCTGAAATTTGGCTCACACAACATCCTGCAGTGTCGGTCCACCCTTAGCTCTCGAAGACATTGTCGTAACAGCACGACGTTGTGGCCCCCTGTCCTCAAATGACATCCAGAACCCCCTCAGATCATCTTCCTGCTGCGTCTCCACGAGCCCACAGTCGCATGGAATATCAGCATGGCTCTTTGGGCTTGCCATTAAAACAAACATCCCCAGACACGTCTCGTAAGCCTCGCTTTTGCGTCCCGTCGGTACCAGCTCATTCATCAAACATGATTTCACAACTATAGAATTTCCGTGGTTTCGGAAAACAGAAGCAGCTGCTGTCTAGTTCTTGTCTGTCAATGGTGCTGTATGATTATGACTATTGATGTGGGTTTTCTGTGTGAATAATTGTAAATATTGACCAGCATCATTAGCAATCAGCTCATATAAATGTTTATATAATTATAAGTATGTGAAGCATGAAAGAGTGTATGCTGTCATCTTTTGATGGATAGATGGATTGACCGCAGGCAGCTAATCTGCTGGCATTCATTACGCATCTCTTACAGATGAACCAAATTTATTATAAATATGTTTTTAATCAACTCTGGTGATGATTGATTTAATTACAAGAAACGCGCAGTTTAAATAGTGTTTCATTACTGGAGGAAAAAAAAATAAGAAAATTAACTATGAATACAAACAGCTTTCAAAAAAAAAGGACATAAATTTACATGACTAAACTCTTCTAAAAATGTTTAAATAACTTAAAATATTAAATATTGACAGAAAATGTAATTATGAGTGATTATTGATTCTTAAAGATGTCTTTTAAACTTCCAAGGTAACAGCGATAATGAGAGAATTCAAATGGCCAATAAGAAAATTCCTTTCAAATATGCCCGGCCCGTAGAGGAATGGCTTCAGGAGAAAGGTAACTTCCTCCTTTTTAATTTATTTTAATTTTTTTTATTTTATTTTAATATATGTATATAAATTTGACCATCTTTTTTTGGTTAAATTGACTTATTTATAATATATAGATAAATAATTATATTGTATATTGTGTTGCACCCATCACATTTTTGCTTTTTGTTTGCCTTTTCAATGCTCGTTGATCTTTGTGTTCATCTTAAAGTCAGACTAAATAATACATGCGTTGTTTAATGGTTCAATATTGGCCTAGTAAACCTTTTATGAATGTTTTAAATGTAAACATTAAAACAAATTAACATAAACATAAATTTCACTTGACTTTCTGGCTGATGTAAAGGAAGGTGGGCAGACGAGGTTTAGTGAAATACAGCTTGGGGCTGCACAGAAAGTAGCATCTGAGAAGAAAACGCCAGCATGATTATTGTTTCAGACATTAATTGCATATCATCAGGAGCCCTCCTCATTATAATCACTGGAATTACTCAAGAAATTAGGACTTTTTATTCTAATCGTGAAGTGATGATTTTTGGATTCATTTAAAGCAGAAATTGTTTATTTATTTACTTCATTTTCTTTCTGAATTATGATCTGTGTCATGCTGCAAAGCATTTATTTACAACCACAGACTATTCTGTCTATTATTTTCACTGATTCTTGAGACATATGACAAAACATGTGTGAAAATGTTCACCTCTCATTAGCTTTGAAAATAGCAACAATTCTGCATTAATATTAATCAGAGATGAGTGCTAGAATTTTCTGAGCACAAATAATTATTTAGTTTTCTCTTTATTTTTATCAAGGTTATATTATTATTAGTGCTGGGCAATGATTAATCGCGATTAATCGCAACCAAAATAAAAGTTTTTCTTTACATAATATATGCGTTT
>JAUCMS010000031.1:4273107-4326831 GCA_032357445.1 Enteromius radiatus | reverse complement strand
GACTTGACTCGGGACTTGAGGGCAATGAATTGAGACTTACTTGTGACTTGCCAAACAATGACTTTGTCCCACCTCTGACGTAAACACAATCAAAAAAGCATTTTGAATGCGTTTATATAATCATTTCACTGATTCACAGATTGATCAGTTATTTTCACTTTATTTTATTATTTTTTCATTGTTGTTCAATCTTATGGCTGTGTGGTTTCACTTGATATTTGTCTTCATGAGTAAGAGATTAAATATGTCTTTCAAGGTTCATTTCAAGGTAGTTTTATTGATTATTTTTTTCACTATCATAGGATAGAATTGTGAAGCATTGCTTTTGCTTTAGTTTTAAAACACTCTGTGGATTTGTGCTGGTCAGACGAAGTTTAATTGAGCAGTGAAACAGACACAAATCAAGCATAGCATTAGTTCTGGCAGGGAACCACTGCCTTAAGGGGTTATTGCTGCTTTTTACCCAGCTTTTACCCAAAACAGAACCATACCGCCAATCCAAGCTGTATGCTAAGTGTAAATTTTTTATGATAGAGGGCCCAGCAGAACTAATATTATTCTCTCCTCTCTGATCTTCCCCGGCGTCCTCTGTGTTCATCTTGGGCTGATAAGACTGCTACAAGACACAATATATTAAAACACTTATTTTGGGTATACCAGACAAAATTCTGTTGATGGCTTTTGGGTAACCAGCACAGAAGGGGATATTTTCCAGTGTTGTCTGGGGCTGGATCTAATACTCTTGAGACGTAGACACAATCTAACATTTTTGACGTTGTATTTCAGCGTAAACGTGGCATCCCAGTGTACAGCGAACCAAGGAGATGGAAATTTCCAGTTATATTAAAGCTGAAGTTGACCATGTCTGACTTTAGCTGGAAACCGTAGATGCTCAGTGAAGCATCATACCGCATTACAATCTGAGCACAAACAGGCAAAACGCATGCAAACGCCGCGGTAACCAGAGAGCATGCGTCTGCCTGGAGCAGAGCCACGCTTGAGAATAAAACTATTCTCTGTGACGCACTCTGCAAAACAGCACTGCTGTGGGTCTTGTTTGGCTTATGAGGCTAATAGATGTTCGAGAAAACACAGCCATAGATTGTTATCTGATCTAATGAACCAGTCACAGTCACATATTGCGCACGAAATGGTGAAAGACGTGTGATGGTATTAGAGTGAGTCATTTTGTTGGCGTCACTTAACATGACTGGAATTAAGCTTTTGGAAATAGATAATAATACACCCACAGTTGTTTCTAACATGTTTATTTATGTATTCATTTTTTAAATCCTCGTCCCACGCTTATTGGCCCATCTTTAGATTCAGGCGTTCATTTTAGTCACTATTACTCCGTTAAGGCTGACGTTGGAATGAATAGCGCTTTCTGTTTACATGTTTTGACTTTTTCCTTTTCCTTTGTCACTTCGATGACAAAATAGCTAAAAACATCATACAGCCAATAACAAAGCATCAAAATGCTCTTTATATTAACAGAAAATTGGTGGTTAGATGTCAAGTGATGAGTTTGAAATGAGAATTAAGGCAGGCCTCGCACACGATCATGAGGATGAATGGAGGATTGTAGCTGCTTGAGTGGAATTGGCAGGAGGATTCTCATTAATTCTGATCTAGTAGGTCAACAGGCTGCTGGTCATGTTTGCTTTCTCATCTTAATTTGTGCACACAGGATCAGTAAACAAGTGGTCTGTTACAGTTGGGGAAGGAATATAATTGTAAGCTGCAATCCCCTACATGTATTGCGCTGGGACGAGAGATCTATTTTTAAGCCATTTGCATTTGCGCTGAACTGGAACAAGGTCTGCGCGGTTTATTCGGCTTAATTAAGACTGGGGCGTAAAGAAGCCAGGCTTGTGCAGATCTCAGCGTAGAACTCTTTCGAGGTTTGCTTAAGTACGCTCTGCTGTTCTTCAAAGAAATCCGTCTGGAAGGGAAGTCTTGAGAGACAGATCACAAGGAAGGGTTTTTCTTGTTTTAATCATGTTTAGGAAAGGTGCAGAAACAGAAAAGATGTAGCTAAATGTGATTTCTTGGTTTGCGCTGACAGAATAACTACGCAGCATGATGTGACCGTTAACTTGCGAAGGCCAAATCCAATTGTTTTTGTTAATAAGCAGGAAAGAAAATTGGGGAATTTAATATCTGATAATATTCGGAAGAATCCTCAGCTAGGTGGTAGACAGATTTAATGGAAGAAGTTTGTAAAATTGACTTCTTCTGTACCTCAAGGTCTGTCTTTATTTCATAAATGAATCTGAGATGATTCGCCAGGCTGGCTTGATGGTAAACCTCACATATGAGGGGTTTGTTTTCCTCTGGGCGTCTGAATCATTGATGTAAGGTAGGTTAATTTGCAGGGCAGCAATTTCATTTCATGTCTGCGGAAAGCTGAGGGACTACATTTGGTCTCATACGTCCTTTGGCCTCTAATAGAAGGGATTTTGGGGCGTTTACAGTCATCCATCCCAAAATCATCAAATCCTTTTCCTCAGCTGCACTGCTGAAATGTAGTACATTAAAGAACCGTGTGCCAGAGGGGATCAAACCCTTAGCGAGACACAGCAAAGGATTTTCTCTTCGAATTAGCCCACTTTCTGCCATGTTGTTATAAGTGCTCTATTTGCTTTAAACAGGATCCCAGACAGAATGATTTAATACGCTGGGCATTAGGATTGGATAATGCATATTACGGTAGTGTTGATTTTATTAATGTTTCAGCTTAACTGTGTGTAAGAGAATAATGGAGTAATACAGGACTTGATGACGCACCTGTTGTAAAGATGTTTTAAAGGTTAACAATTAAATGACTGAATAGGACACATAAGAAGACATTTTTTTAATGTTTTTTTTAAACGGACTTGCTTTTTCAGTATTTTTAAGAAGTAGTTCTCTCAAAAGTGAGAATTTTTCCTAGATTCTATGCCTTGAAAAAAAAAAAAAAAAAAAATCCTTGAAAAAGAACCAGAATACTCAATGGCATGAAAATGAATTAGGGCTGGTGCTGTTAAGCTCATAAATGACAAAAAAAAGCTCCATAAAAGTATCAAAAGTAATGCTTTTATGCTGTAGTGTATAAGTCAAATGAATGCTTTCTGTGAAGAACAGCCTAGGTTTTGAGTTTTATTTTTACTCAAATAATAAAAAATGCAGTGCTGATGATTTCGATTCAGTTCTTTTCAATGGATCCTTTAGTCCAGTTTACAAAACCAGTCTGAATCAGTCTTTATAGGTCTTGGTCTTTTATAATATTTGCATGAAATTTTATGCCACTCCAGTAAACACTTATTGAAAGAAAGAGTCATTCAGGTCTGGAACAACATGAATGTGAGTAAATTATGACAGGATTTTTACTTTGATGTGAACTATGCCTTTAACGCAATTTAACGATTTAAAACACTGCCTAATGCGATTTAAAGATTAATTACCACCGAATGCGCATATTCATATTTAGTGCAGTGAATGCAGACAGCTGGTCTTGATATGTATTTACGGTGATAAAACACTGAATCTATGTAAGACACGTATGTGGCCAATTCCAAGGATTGTTATCTGTCACCATGCATCTGCTGTGCACAGCAGCTAGCATCTCTTGCTGTGTTGTTACTGGGAGGACATGTTGAGAAACAAACAAATTACTTCAACGTTGTGATGTACCTCACGGAAACAACATGATTTTCGTGGATTTAATTAAGCCGCCGCACTGGGACCCTCGTAATTGTCCACAATGGGAACAACTAATGGATATTTTTGCATATTAATTGCTTCCTCTTGAATGAAGTGTAGAGTTAACCGAGGCTTAGCAGTTTTGGACTACAACTTCTAATTATCACGTAACCGAACTGAATTTAGCTTTCATCTAAATGCTAAAAGTTTAAACAAAAATGTATACGCTGGCTTTCACCGTGCTTCACCGTTTAGAAAACTAAGGTACAGTACATATAGCAGAAAGTAAAAGCTGTACACTTTCTTCTGCATGAGAGCTGGCAGACAGTTCAGGGGTTAACCGCACGATCCACTGAGACAGAAAAAATACTGTCAGCAACGGGAGTTGCTGCACTACCACAATAAAGACTAATATTTCTCCAGAGTTGTGTTTAGAATCCAATTATATGGAGGTTGGAGGCGGCCGACAGACGGCTGTGGTGCAGAGGACTGATACGTTTCAGAAGGTGCTGACGAGCCACGTGGGACCAGGATATTACGCGTGGGCAGACGCCGCTATCCCTAAGAGACGGCGGCCTTGATTTATTGAAATGCACGGCAGCCGTAGTTAAAAGGGCCAAAGCTATGGGAGCCGTATCAAGGAGCTCCTTGGGTAGATGATGCGAGTCCAATCTCCTGGCCATGGTAGTGTATTGAAATGTGAATCGAGTTTCACTTTACTCCAATTTATTTCCTCTTGAGGCATGATACCAAATAAAAGTAACAAACAAGGGTCGCTACTGGGAACGGACGAGTTTGCATAACAATATAGCAGTGGCATTTAGGATGCGTCTCAACAAATATTCTCCTCTTTACTGCACCAATCACAGAAGTCATTTGGTCAGAAATGTTTTGAAGCACTTTTTGCAAAACATACAATGAAGTTTAATCAAAAAATGAACACTTTAGGGCAGTGTTTCTCAACTCTAGTCCTGGGCGCACATTTTGTGTGTCTCTCTAATCAAACACACCTGATTTAACTCATGAGCTCATTAGAGGAAACTCCAAGACCTGAAATAGGTGTGTCAAATAAAAGAGACATACAAAATGTTCAGTGTTGTGGGCGCCCAGGGTTGACACTGCTTTAGGGGAAATAATAAAATGAAAGAAACTGATAAATACAATACCATTTTCATTATGAAAATATGCTTGATATTACAAATCATTTCTAATGAATAATAATTTTAAGAATAGTAATATTATTATTATTATTATACATAATTTAAAGTAATAGTATTTGTATATTTAGTTGGATCAAATAAATACTCATACTATTTTCATTTTGATAATGCATTTTTTCTTTTACATCATATGCATTTGTAATGAATCATAATTACTTTTTAATTAATTAATTTAATTCATTAAAAAAATATAGATAGATAGATCTAATATTAAAAATATTGTTTTGTATGTTTAAAGAGATTAAATAAACAGATAAATAGCAACTCAGTTTTGATTGTGAAAATGTACTTTGCTTACACCTGATAAACAATAATAATCATAATAATAGTGGTAGTAATAATTATTATTATTATGCTTAATTTAAACGAATAGATTGTAAGTATTTAGTTTTGATTACTTAAACAAATATTTTTAATATGTTTTAAATATATAAAAAAAAATGAGTTGTTATCTCTTGATTTTATTCTTTCTTTTTTTCTCCTCTATTTCCTAAAGCAAGTTTTGGTGCTGTAAAAATGTAATTTATTATTATTATTTAAATTTTTTTTTTTATTATCTTCTCATGAGGACAGATTCCCTTATATTAAGGTATCTGGTTAATGAATCAGACTTGAACATGACGTCTGAACTCTGTGTTCCTTCTTCTGCCTCTATCATCCAGACATTACCACGCGCACCTCTCTATCTCCCAAGACCATTTCCATCCCCTCTTCAAATTAAACAGGCGCGGCATAATAAAAGGCGCCACTTTAGATTTGAATCTGTAATTGAAACAAACTGCGTATTGCTTTCTAATTTTAGCGAGGACACAAAGAGGAGTGCTCAGGGAGATAGTTTGTCATAAGGTCCCATGTGACCTTGCCCTCCTCAGCCAGAAAGTGATTAAAGATAAGGCACAGGACCGTTCCCGTGTAAACAGGAAGATGAACGGCGGCTGTTTGAAAGCTTCAGCGTAAGCTCATGACGATTATAGTTTGCCGTGCAGCACAAAAAAAAGAGTCAAGAGTACAAAACAAAATGAAGTGTTCTGCAGTGAGTCCTTGCTGCTGGCCATTTCTAGTACAAAGTGGGAGTGAGCAAAGAGAGCTTAGAGAGTCAATAGCCAGGTGAGATACAAAGAGAGAAAAGGAGAGGGAAAGATGTACTTCAGCGATGCAGGCTTTTACACATGCATTCAGCCGCAAGAATAAATCTTTCAAATATTCAGAAATATTCTGAATGTAATGTCTGAATAAAACCTTTGAATGTACTTGAACACAAAAATGTGTAGGTCACAAGTAGTTGTAGACAAGGCCTACTGAGACCAACACTTTGCCACAGCTTCTAGTTTTTGTCGTTGTTGTTTATTACAGTACGTTTTACAGAAAAGGTACTATTTCATATTTTCTACTTCAAAATGTAATCTATATTTCAATGTAGTTTCAGTACATATAGTTTATTTTACATTTTACATCTGTTCATATCAAAGTAAGTGTTTACATATTTATTTAAGTTATTTTTAGTTTTTAGTTTTTGAAAGATAAATACAATCTTGAAAATGTGTTTTGCTTACACCTGATAAATAATAAAATCATCATCATTTGAATTAATTCATATGAAAATATTTTATGTATTTTTATATGATTATCGTAGTACGGTGATGAATATATAAATGATGTTGCATATTTATATATTCATATCAAAGTAATAGCATTTACATATTTATTTATCTGATTAAATCTAAGTTTTACTTTTTATTAGTTTTTGAGGAATGAAACAGATACCATCTTGAAAATGTACTTTGCTTACACCTGATGAATAATACACATAACAATAATAATAAAGAAGAAGAATTAATAGTAATATTTTTGTCATATGAAAATATTTTGTATATTTTTATATAAGCTTTATATAAGATTATTGTAGTATAATATGATGATGAATATATAAACTGTTACATTTGACATATTCCTATCAAAGTAACAGCATTTACATATTTATTTATTTATTTTATTTAGTCATATCAAAGTGCTTTCAAATTAATACACTACTGAAATATTGTTTTCTTTTTTTTTTTCTCTCTCTCTGTGCAAAGCCTGCATTGTCCTTTCATCCTATAGATATGCCTCTGTTATCACTCAGGCCTTTTTCTTGGAGAAAACACGATGTGCGATAAGATGTCAAATGGCTGTCATCAGAGAGGTGGAACTCTCTGAATCATTCTGAAACCGATCTTCTCCCTTCTTATTGATTCAGTTTGTAATACAAGCTGTTCACTCCTTGTACTGCCAAAGTGGAGATAGACATGATAGCATCAAGGCCAGAGAAACCCACAGGAGAGATGAAAGGAGATGATTATCTGAGGACCAGAGTCAGCAAACTTTTGTTTTAATATCTGCTTTTGTCTGTCTCCTTTTTTGAAAGATAAATGGAATCATTTGGGGTTAAGGTGACTAAAGTGGCTGACTAGATCTTTTCTTATATTTTAATTGCAGTGAAAGTGTTATCTTAATTTCTGCCAATCACCTCTTGAAGAGTCTTGACACAGGCATATCTGGAGCTCTTTGAAGTGCATTTCAGATCTATTTATCATAATGAAGGAGATGGAGAAATAAGTCTTAACAGATAAACAGTGTTGTCCCCTTAATCTATTAAAACGCTAGTAAACAGTGCATTAATCATATATTTAAATCATATATTTACCAGTTTAGTTAGGGATCTGTACATGTTTTTCTTGTATTGTACATTTTTATAGTATTTAATAGCACTGCAATTTAAAAGAATGGTTAACTTTTCGTTCATTCTTATTTTATTTATAGTTCATTTATTCCTAAAACTCATCCCTCCAGTGTCTCCAGTGTCATGTGATCCTTCAGAAATCATTATTTGCAGAAAATTTTCTTATGATCATCAATATTGAAAATAGTAGTGTGCTGCTTAATATTTGTATTATTAAATTATTAGTACTTACCTAAACTTACCTCTTGACGCAGCTTTTCTTCAGATGCTTTGTGTCTCTAGACATGTTTGTTTGCAAACCTTTTTATATCAGGACATATTTTAGTTAAGCTACAATGACAGACGTTTACAGTATTTCCCGTGTAGGTGAAAAACTCCTCACCTCCCACGAGCAAATTAAGAGTGTGATTTGCAAAGAATATACACTGCCACACAAGCTATTTCTGCTCTACCCTACTGCTGTACATTTTTTAATTGGAAAATTCATTTCATTAGACCGGTTTGATTAGCTAAATCATACGGTCTCATCCATTCAGTTAGCCACCAAAGCGCTAGCTGTACGCTCTGAACATGAAAGCTGTGATCACACTGTATTTATATCAGTCTGACTGAAAGCAAACAATTACACTTTCTTTGCAAAGTTTCACCAGAATTAGTTGCGTTCCTACACATTATGAAATTAATGAATTGTTTCCATTCATTATAATATCATTAGTTCTTTTCCCACTGATTGTTACACCAGAATGTCTTTTTTCACATCATAATTAGTTCTTTTTCTACTGATTATGACATATTAATTACCTCTGCTCCCAGTGATTTTGAGATCATCAATTCTGTTCTCACTAATTATGACATCAGAATGTTTTTTTCACTGATTGTGACATCAAAATTTGTTATTTCCCTACAAATCATTACGTTATAATTAATCCTGTTCCCTCTGACTGTGACATCATAAATAGCCATAATAAATTTTTCACTTATACATCAGAATGTCTTTTTACTTCAGAATGCTTTAGTTTTCACTGATTCTGACATCACAGTTTGTTCTTTTCCCACTAATTGTGAAAAAATAATTAGTTCCCAGTCAATTCTGTTTCCGCTGATTATAGCCCCATGGTTAATTCAGTTCCATGTTCCAGGTTTTTTTTTTTTTTTTTTTACTGATTATGACATCAAAATTAGTTGTTGTTTTTTTTTTCACTTTTAATGATGACATAGTTCTGTTCCCAGTAATCTTGACTCTTTTCCCACTGATTATGACATCAAAATGACTTTTTATTTCAGAGTACTTTTGTTTTCACTGATTGTGACACAAGGTTCCTCTCTGCATCAAACATGTTGATCATACCAACGTCTTCAATCAAAAAGAGGCATAAAAACATGACGGGAGGAACTTCCTAAATCTCAAAGATTTTTCCAGCATCAGCACTTTCCCTGGTGCCGTATAATCGATTAGGACTCCTGTGAAATGAATGATCTGGCTTCTGTTTGGAGTGTAAATTACACACTTGCTCCTATATCTACAGGATTTACACGCACAGACATTTGGCAGAGAATGCACTGATTCTGTGCTATGTGAACTTCGTCTTTGCTTTACTTTTGCTTTAATTTTGCAAATATGGCCACCTCAACCCACAAAATCTGCTGAATTTTTTCCTAATTGAACTAACTGAAAATAGTTTTAAGCACTGAATGAAGATAAAGAGAAATTGGTCTTCACATGACTTGATAATAGGCTTTCAGTGTTAATGTATTTAAGTCTGTTCTTGTGTTCACACTGTGCTTCTTTCAGTGTTATTAATGAAATGTCCTTTATTGTTCACAAGCTGCTCTCTGACCTCAATTAAATCACCCTGCGAGACAAGCCAAATGAACGAAATGAATCAATAGAAATAGGTAATTTGGTGGGGGGAGGGGGGATCTATGGGTCAGCAGCACTACATTTGTGAAGCTTTTCATCAAGCACCAAGACTATTAAGCTTTTACACCCCAGAAATGTTTATACTTCCAAAAAATGCTCCGTATTAAGTCACTAATTTATGCAAGACTGTCAGCACAGTAATTTAAGGTGAAGAAAAGTGCAATGAATTTGGCGTGTGACCCCTTTTAGCTCTTAAAGACTGTCTTCTCAAAGCTTGCCATTGTCATTTTGCTAAATATGAGAAAAAACATGGGTGTTTGAGTCCATTTTTATGCCATTTTTTATTGAGTTGAAAACAAGCGGCTTAAATTTATGTGGTCACCTCTTTGCTGTATTTTGAGATGCACATGGCAAGAAAAGCCAATTTTAGTGTTCTTACTGTCAGTGATGACTGTTGAATCCATTTATTCTTCCCAAGCAGCTGAATTTGCTATAAAGCCACATAATGTGATATCAGCTCTTCCTATCAAGTCTTCATCTAACACGTCTGTCAATAGATCCACCTATTTATAGTAAATATGTAAAGCAACTTAACCACATTTTTCAAGGACATTTTTTCATTCTCTTCAATTGAAAGATTAAATTGATATGAGCAACAAAGATGTTAACTTTGTTGTCTATATCAAGGTACGGCAGCGAGCTTTTAGACCAACTGTTTTCAGTTTGCGCACTGATAGACAGCTTTTCAAATTATTTCCGCATTCGTTTGTGCTCCGTTTGTCCTTTGATGCAGAGCATTTTTGATATTAGAAGGCTTTGACTGAACCCTGTATAATCACATCTCTGAAAAGACCAAAGCTCTCTTTTTTCATGAACATCCTTAGGGTTTCTGGAATAACCAAATTCAGCTGAACTGAGATGCTGGCCTCTTCTGCTCTGTCGCTCTGTAGTTCCCTCCTGCCTTATGTACCCAGCAGGACACTGGAATGGCTCACCCAGGCTGTCAGTTATCTTTGAGCAGAGCCATGGTAAATATCCTGCATTGATTAAGCAGATTTGCATAGGCAGAGCAGGCCTGGAGGCAAAGAGCTGAATGCTAACCAACATCCACAATGTCACAGGCCCAAAATATCATCTCACCCTGCAGCTGCAAGGGTATTCTGCCATAAGAAGGCGAAGAATGTAATCAGACTGCTGGCTTTGTGACTGGAAGTTGCCAAGCCATGCCACGTTTGCCAGAACCGTTCTTTATGCTGCTATACATCAGTGATTCTTGAAATTACAAGAACTTTTCTGTCCTTTTAAGATCATTTGGGGTTCATATACTGTTATACAATTTATTAAAATGTTGAATTAGGTTTAATTTTCATTTAAATGTTAGTTCAAGCTTTAGTAATTTTATTTTATTTTGTCATTATTATTTTGTTTTATATATATATATATATATATATATATATATATACAGGGTTTTTCCTGGGTCAAAAACGGTCTTCGGTGGTGGCTGACGGTCATCCACACACCCAAACTTGATAAAGTAAATGCAAATAAATACTTGGGGTTTCTGCTTATTATAGGCTACTTATTCCTGAAAGAAAA
Organism: Enteromius radiatus; assembly: GCA_032357445.1. NCBI lineage: Eukaryota > Metazoa > Chordata > Actinopteri > Cypriniformes > Cyprinidae > Enteromius > Enteromius radiatus. The sequence goes on along the minus strand of JAUCMS010000031.1, from coordinate 4,315,751 downwards.
AAAAAACGAATGTTAAAAGTAGCTTTCATATTTTTTAAAGGATCCTTTGCCAGACCTGAAAATAGTATATTTTTCTTCCATACAACTGAATAGAATTAACAGCTAGCTAACAAATTGTTTTGTTCTGGTTTCACCTCAGTCTAGTCTAAACTAAATCATTTTATAGGTAATTTACTACGAAATGCCATTTGACCTGAAATTACTGTGCATTAAGGCTAAATCTTTTATTATTATGAAGGTTAAATCAAGGCTAAATCACACTATGGTCTCTTATCTGAGGTGTTCTGAGTGGGTAAATCAGGCCTATTTATAATTGATATACACCAATTCAGACAGTGACGTCATGTGAGTGTTGGCCAGATGAGTTGTTTTAACCATTCATTAAAACGAATCGTTTCAAACGAGTCTTTAAATTGCGAGTCGATCATTAGCTAACATGGACGCATTGTGTGCTAATCTCGGTTGTTAGAACATTGCAAAGGATTTGTGTCGACAACATTTAAATCACTTTTTTTTTTTAAGGTGTTCATGTTAGTTGTTGCATCATGTGCGGTCGCTTCATGCCAGTTGATTTGAGGGATGGAGAGTAAAGACAGAGAGAGAGAGTCTGTTTATACAGAATGGTCACATTATGGGTTCTCTCTTTTCAGATATCAATCTGATTTGTTAAAACGTTTCCTTTTACACTTGGATAAATGTGTCTCCGCAAAATATGTAACTCCGGTCTTGAATTCTCACGCTATCTACAAAATTAACCGAGGCCACATCAATGAAGTCAACAGATGTGTTGCCATTTATTAATCATCAGCTAATTCAAAACATAAGAGAGAGTGGCATAACCACTGGAAAATTATAATGACTTTATCCAATGAAGATTGTGTGTTAAGGGCTACATTTGCTACAGTTTGCGCGTCTCCTTCTAGCTGAATCCGCGGTGATGTGTCTAGCATTCGCTCAGTTATTCGACTTTTAATCCGCGTTTCAGAAGGCATTTACTCTGGAAAAGTGCAAAAAGTTGCCAGCTGTAAAAAGGTCGAGAGAGTGTTCTCTCTGTTCTTTCTTTCCCTCAGTTAACATGAGCGCTGTAACAAGCACAGCAGTCATTTACATCACATGAACCAAACAAATACGGCTTTGGCAGGACAAAAAATCGTTTTTGGCAGCCACCAAAAAAATGCAGGAAAACCCCTATATGTATGTATTTAGCTTTAATAAACTGTATGGGGCAGTTTCCCGAACAAGGTTTAAGACTAGTCCTGCTGTAGATTAAAATAAATGTTAAGATCTGTCTAAACTGGAAAAGGCTTGCACTGAGATGTCTTAAAATACATCATTGGCATTGTTTGGTCTTAAAATGCTCACAGATAATGCATTTTTGTAAGCCATGTTTCTAAAAATTCTTAAATGTCCTAAATTAGCAAAGGTCTAGTCCTGGCTTAATCTAATTCCTATCCGGGAAACCGGCCCTAAATGTTTTAGTTGAAGTAGTATTAAATTAAACCTGACAACGCCCTACATTTTTGTTGCCGTGTAAGATTTCCATACAGTGTTTATTTTTTAATTATTTCAGTTAATGCTACGATAGTTTTAGTTGGCAATAGCATCACTCTTTTTACCCTCAAAATAAATTTGTAATGTTGTAATGAGGAGATTCCACTTTGCAAAATGTTGTCAAATATTAATGTGAACAATTTTTAAATAACAGCTGTAGTTAAAAATTAATTATAAAAATACATTATAATTAATATATTAGATTAGATTTGATTAGATTGGATTAGATTAGATTTAAAAAACTGTATAATAAGCATAAAGTGAAATTGAAAATATGAAAATAAAAGTCTGAATTTATATTTAGATATTTTTAGAATATTTAGAATTCAGAAACAGTTGTAATAATGTTACTCTCATCAGTGCCTTTCTCTTAATTTTGCAGTCTGATTATAACCGACTTACTGTGTGCACAGCTATTTCACATCATTTCACTCTAAATGGAATTATAACTATCTTTTATCGATTCTTGCAGACTAGCCAGCTTTTGGCCGAGTCCAGTTTTTGGTAACAGTCACGATGAGTTTATCTCTACAGGGCTGCTGTCCACAACAACCAAAGATTCAGGACCGCGGAGCTTTAAGCTCTCTTTCTAAACCTGGTTTGAGAAAGGAAGGGGAAATTTCTATAAACAGTGACAGCTTTAAATGTATCCATTATATATATAAATAGTGTCCAAAATGCTGAGAAATCTAGACAAAAGTCTATTATGCACAAGCATGCTCTTTTAGCTCATAGATGCAGTCAGTCCACTCTGGTTTCTGTGAATTCACTGACTATTATTGAAGCTCAAGGGTGAAAATACAAGCCTGTCCATAATGACCTTTACCTTGTCAAGGTAGAATAATCAGATTTCACTCTTTGCCTCAGCAGGCCAGCAGACAGCTCACTAAAACTCAATACACAGCAGAGCTGCTCATTTTCACCAGGCCAGAAGAATAACAGGTCCAAAGGGCCCTGTCATCTAAAGCTATGTAGTCCTCATCCTGTACAGCTATGCAGTCAGCTATTATTCAGTATGAAGTGCAAGCAAGCCATAGACTTTAGTCAGAGCAGACACCATATTTAATCTGACATGAGCAGAAGTGAGGCTGTGAGAGAGTCCATTCAATATGTCATACTGTTGCATGCGTGGAAGTTGATTGTTCAGTCGATAAAACTGAAATGTCTTCCCACAAATTTTCAGTGGACATAAAACTTGTGAAAATATGCTTTATGAAAATGTGAAACAGGTGTACTGTCTCTCTGTACGATTCCCCCTCATTCCCTCTCTAAATTTACTAAATTAATAGCTTCAAGTGGTTTGTTTTTTAGGATACAGAATAATTAATGGTGCAAAATTAAACAATCAAATTATTATTCAAATTAATAATTTCCCACAATATACAAAATTGTCGCATTTGGTTTCAAAAAGTCTCTTCAATTTTAGCAGGGTTTTTTTTGTAGGCAATATATAGCTTTTGTTGAAATTTTGAATTAAAATTGTTCATATATACAGTATTTTTTTATGTTTCTATTTTATTAGTTTTTGTTGTTTTTAAACCAAATGAAAGTTAAATAAATCAAAATGAGAATTTATTTTATTTAATGTTATTACCTGAAATGTTTTCTATGCTTTTAGTGTTAGTTTTAGCTATAATAATTCTGTTTCTCATAAGCTAAAAAATAAATGTACAAAATAAAACAAGTGAACAACAAGTGAACCTGTATTTAATGTAGTCTGGGTTATATTATCTTTGACCTTTTTTATAATGATTTTTGAGTAATTTAAAAGTGTTAATTAGCAATTATACATTGTTAAGACCCTGTTCAGTTCAGGTGCCAAAGTTTGTTGTAGAAATGATAATCCTGGCTGTTGGCCATGTAGTGGCAACAGATTCCACATACTTTATTTGAATGATATTTCAAAATCAATAAACAGACAATTCTACATTTTTTTTATTTGCACAAAATACATTGTTCTTGAAATAATGTGTAATTTCCTTAAGACTGAAAATAAATTGAACGGATTTAACCGGATTTGCTTATCTGTCGGACACCATGAAGCATTACACTCTGGGCTTTAAGAAGAGTGAAGAAACAAGCTAATCTTCCAGGAGTTCAATATTAAGTTCCCGTCACTGTCAAACTGGGCGTGAGAGAGGGAGGGAAAAAGATTAGACTCTTCAGCACAGATGAACGTTAAAGGCTTATATGCCACCGAAACACATTCTCACATTGTTAATATGTGGATTAGGCCATTTCTCCTTCCAAACAGAAGTATCAGTATACAAGTACGCACGAGCTCTCCTCTGCATTCTCGGCCTGCGTCAACGCTGAGCTTGTGTTATTGTGAAAGAGCGTTATTCTGAGATATTCAGTGCTTCTAACCCATTCCAGGATCTGTACCTGCGTATTAGTCTGAGTGTATTCGCAGACATACATATTCAAGGCGGCCATTGTGTCAGGAACGTTTTCATACCGAATATGGGTTCTGTTTGGAGCGGTTTATGAGATTAAATGCTGTCATTCAGGGGAGAAACCTGAAATAATTTCACATTTTCTCCGCAATCAGTCAATTACGTTTCTCATTGCTTTCTGCATCTGTGATATCCTCCTCCTCTTTCAGTCACGAAGATGAGTTGTTTGCCACACTAAATATAAATTCAATGAATAATTTTATATTCACATAGAGCGATATTCCACACCCCGCCAGTGTGAAGCGCCACCTCTGCCCAGCCTGATGTGCATTCGAATGGATTTTTGCACCATTTTCATACCAAAACTGTGAGAAAAGAAAAAAGCTTTTTTTTTCTTTTTTTTTCCACCTAGAATATAAAGGGAAAACATTTTATTATTCCATCAAACCCAATCATATTTATGACCCTGCGCTTTCACATAGGAGAGCGCTTTCCATTGCTCCCTGTGTTTTCATTTTCATTTCATAAACCTGGTCTACGACAGTACTTATTTTGCCCCACGTTCTAATCTGCTCCTAATAAAGACATGCCAAGCAGAGGGTGTGAAAAACGAGCTCACCGCTGCGGTTGGCATGAGTAAGGGAGAGCGCTGGGGATAAATCAGAGCGGGAGACGTTGGAGACACACAGATAATCTCAGAGTGCCGCTGTGTGTTTGGTCCTCTCCTCTCAGCGCCGGTGATATACAGTGATGGGAAATCCATGCAGACTCTCGAAAGGGCGAGATGGAGGTGACTCGTATAAATGTTTGACGTGAGCAGTTTTTCAAAATAAAAGTTTGGAATTAACACCCGAGATGAGCTCAGCAAACTCATTCACTGTCTGTCAGCGGTGAATTAATGTTTATTGACGGAGAAATAATGACACTGACTCGCGCGCAGGCTTACGTGAAATCTGTTCCTGCAGAGCTCCTCGGAAACTTCTGTAATTTATAAAATTCCCTACATCTCAGACTCATCACATATTCATTTATTAAATATTTTGGCTAATTTGTTTATGCTTTCAGCTTCTAATAAGAGCGTGGCACTCTCAGCTCCATTCAGAGGGAATAGTTCTCCCAAAAATCTAAATCCTGTTATTTTTCCACTTTCATCTTGTTTTAATTCCATGTATTATTTATTAATTTACTTATTTTACTTGTTTCGATATTTACTTATTCTTGAAAAACATATTGACTAAATTTTGTGAACAAATGGCCCCCAATATAATAATACCAGTAATATTTGACCTAATCTTTTTTTTTTTGAGCCCTATAAACTGCTTACTGTATATATATATACATATATTATTTTTTTTATCACATTTTCTTTTTTTTTTTTCAAATTAAATATACAGGTTTTCTGTAGGGTTCTAAGTGTTAGAGTCAGGGAGAGAATGTAGTTTGTGCAGGATAAAAATATTTTCTATCAAAAGTCCCCTTAAAACATGGAAAACGTGTGTGTGTGTGTGTGTTAGTTATTATTATTTAAAAAAAAAAATTTTTTTTTAATTTATTTTTTTGTTAATTTGCTTATGTTGTTGTAATGGAGTTTACTGTCTTTTGTCTTCATAACGTTACAAAAATGTTTATTTATTATTAATTTTTTACTATTTATTCACTTTTTTCTCAATTTTGTCAGAAAGGATCCTGTCCTTTTTTCTTTTATAAGCATTATTGGATATTTTTGGTCATGCACACAGATCTTTACATCATAATAAGTGCAGAAAAATGCATCTGGGCCCATACAATAGATTATAGAGACTTTACCTAAAAAGGTTATTTTACATTATAGTTGTACAATGTAATGCATTCAAGTCTCTCTTTTGTTTGTCTGTTGTCCTGTTTGTGTGTTTCACTGTATTATAGACCACGGATGACATGGTCTCTTCGGCCGAATGCTCCAGTGACGACGAGGACTTTGCTGAGTGCGAAGGACATGCAGGTGGGCTAGGTCAGTTGAATTTTGCTTGCCTCTATGTGGTGGCCTTTCATTTGCAACTGAGGATCAGATCCTCAAAGCATCGCCCCCCCCCCCATGGATAGAAAAAGTGTAACTTCCTTTCCAATCCAACTCATGTACACCAATATAGAGACACGAATATAGTAGGATATCCTAAGCAGTAATCGAAACAAATCAGACATAGGCATGGATTTCTAATGCTTAGTCTATTCAGTAGCCTGGAATCAGAGCTAATGTCAAATCATTCCCCTCAAACTTGTATTACGAGCTACACTTGGCCATGGGGTTTTCCGAAGTGGTTAACATGGTCACACTGATTACTAATTTTGTCCCCAGTGCCTATTATAAGAGCATACGTACAAAATTAGTACAGAAAAGTGACATGTTCTCTGCATTGATGCTTCAAAATGTATCATACTGAGGTTTCTTTGCCATGTGATAGTGGACTGCATTTTGGCACATGATACATTTTGAGATTTCTCTTGAACTTTGCTTTCAGCCTTATAGTAGAGTGATATCTATGAGATTAATTGCTGTTGAAGCAGTCTTTTCGATTCCTTTCTGTTTCCTCATTTCAAGAGGCTTGATTTAAGTTAACTTGTTGTAATAGAGAACAGATATCATCGAATTTCTGTGTACCAATTTTTTGTTTTGTGTCGTTATGCTTATTTTTAACGATATAATTTTGCCTCAGTGTGAACTAGTTGTTCTGCTAATATTTTCCAACCCAAATATGAAAAATACAATGCAGTGATAAGATTGATAGCGAGAAAGAGAGAGATTTGAGAGAAGTTGGTTATTGGCTTTTTTTTTTTTCAAAAAATAAAAAAGTAATTGTAGCTTTGAGAAAATAGCCTGTCATGTCTTTTGTAAAATATGCAATTTTTTGATTGCAGTTATAGATAATTGAAAATGTATTCCTTTGCAAATCATGATTCCAGCCAGAGAGGTCAAATGAATCTCATTATAATTTGAGTAAAACCTTAGCACTTACAATAATTGGGCGTTTCTTCAACTTTGGGCACTTTTATATCCAAAGGGGTTGATTTTTATTAAAATGAACAGATTTCAACTTTTTTCTGTGACATAAAGGTCACGTTAAAGCGTATTACATCAAGTCTTGGAAAGTTGTTTTTTTTTTAATATCATCGTACTTTCATCATTCATCATTTTAATGCTTTTATAATAGATTAGATTTTTTTTTCCCCAAAGTAGTAAAATAATCATAAATATCTAAATAATAAATATGTGCATACATTTTTTACATTTATTGAAATAAATAGTATAGGTTGTTTTATATTATTTTATTTTTTTTTAACATTAATATACAATCATATTAACAAAAAATATCTTTGCACCACAAAATGCTATGAAATGCATTACATTATATGAAATATCAGAATATAACTTGGTTACAAATTACTGCAAGTAAACTCTTAAATGTAAGTCCAGAAAGCCAGATGTGTCCCTAGTTGAACAAATAAATTAAACATTTTCCATGTCGGAAAAGTGAACCAGCACATAACAAGAAGAACAATGTGCCATCAGATGATTTCCAGAGGCCAAAACCATTTCATGGCCTGTTAGTTTTATCTATTGGCCTATAATGAGCACGCTGTCTTTCATCACAGAAATGCGCAACTGGTTTATTGTGCACCGTTGGATGAAAATGTATACGTTTAAGTTTTCATGCAGACATGACAGGCTAGCGATCTGCTCTGTTCTGACCCTCTGCAGTTCTCTCAAATGTCAATGCCAATTTCTCCCAAATGACATTCATCAGTTTAGCGGTTTGAGGACAATATCCATCTTTCTGGAATCTTTATGTACTCATAAAGAAAGCTATTGGCAGGGTCCCAATCATCCAGTCACGTTTACACAGAAATTCATGCCATTCTAACCTCTACATCAGTTGATGTGAAGCTGCATGAGACATTACCGCTGCAGGGGTGCGTCTTCATATTCGGCGTGTGTTCTGTACCGCATGCGATGGGGTACTTCCCCTTGATTTGTCCTCTTAATTTTCATGAGCTTGTTCGTGGTCGGTGTTATTATAGTCCTCATCTATTTCCCAGCTTTCCAAAAGCAACATTCCTGTCATCTCGCCTCATCTTGTTCCGCATGATATTTTGGTGTCGAACTCGATTTTTCCTCCATTTTTCTCAAGCATTTGTACCATCTGGGCTTGACCTTGAACATTGTCATTTTGATTAACAAAGCAAATAACAGGCAACAAAATCTTTTCTTGCCATCCAAAGAGTCTTTAGAGCTCAAGCATTGATGTAATCTTTTTAAGAAAGTTGTGTTTTAAGAATGACCAGCATCCTTGAACGCCCTGCCCTCTCTTTCCCCTCTCCTGACTGAGCCGGTCTGCATATGAAATATGAAGTTTTTAAATGCAGATGGCATAGAAAGAGTTTTATTGCTACAAACCGTGCGCTTCTCAATGTCACGCTTTCTCAAGCAGTCATTTGTGGCATGTAATATGGTAGATGCTAGTCAGAGTCATTTTCCAGACTATTCTCTCATTATTCAGTGCATGGCGCCATTTTTTGATCTCCATGCATATCCTCACCATCAGACTAACCTGAGTGCTGTACTGTATGTATGAGCCAGTTTCAACAAAGCATCATACCTCAAGCTTATGGTTGCAAAGATCTCCGCTGCATTTCCTGTACCAAATTGTGTTCCTGTCTATCAACTTGTCTTGACGTGTTGTCACGTGATTCTGTTCTCTGTTTGTAAAAATTGTTGGGTTTTCCCCTTTATCCCCTATCTGGAATTCCATAGGAGGGCTTCTGCTGATTAACGATACGCTTCCGAAATGCCTGTAGAGCAGTTCTGCCGTATAACTCACAAATTATTTCTCTGCACACTGATCTCATTATTTTAAAGTTCATGCAAACCAAAAAAAAGTTATATTTCTGTTATGTAAAGTTGCGGATGTATTTTTAGAAAGCTGTAAATAAACTCCACACATTTTGTTTATTCGGGAACATTTAATGGGGCTCATTTTCAGAGTGTTTAAATGATTCGCTGGTACAGTGTTTGCTTTTGAACAAGACAAAAGGTGAAATGAATTAGGAATCGAGGGGAAGAAACCTCCAGAGACTCAATTATCTGTTCTTACACATGCATCTCTCACTCTTATAGATTATGGTACAGTTTGTATATGCAGGAATGGGTCGGTGGGATGTTTTAATATTAAAGTTGCATTATAGATTTGTGTTAGTGTAATACTAATCGCTTCTAAAGGGCAAAGTTCTACATCTTTCCAGAAGTGTGATTTGTTCAGGCTTATCGCTTTCTCATATTGAGGCTTTTGATGAAATAATTACGGATAATTAACCAGGAATTAACAAGCTCCTGTTTTGCTGTGCAGTTATAGCAATTTGTTTGTGTCCGCTTTCCCATTAAAATATATGTCCCATTATATGTTTTATTTTTATATTTGTAATAAAAAAAAATAAATAAAAATTCTATAAGGGCTTGGCAGACTTTTAGAATTATGGTCAAGCTCTACAAATATTGTCCTTGAAAGAGGTCCACACTATATAATACAATACTTCTGAAGCCATATAATAACTTTTTCTGTAACAAATAGATCAAAATGAAGAATAACTAAATAGGGCTCCTATTCAGTCTATATGAAAAATGCTGTGTCTCTGAATTGCATTTGTAGGACTCATTCCTCTTCCTTATATGAACACCAGATGGCATTATATGCTGTACTCGTGATTTCAGATTCACACAATACTAAGAAATTCCCAAAAGATGCATATGTAACGAGTTGGATTTTATCTGATTCAAGCAGATATCTACTTTTTAAGAATAAGTGTAGCTTGTTTTGTCATGCTGATTAGACAGAGGTGAGCGTCTTTTTAGACTCAAAAGCAATTAGATGCCGTTGGAACGCAGGAAATGAATTTAAAAAAAAAAAAACGGTAGAACAAAGGAAAGAATAGTCCAGATTAGAGAGCCAGTATTGCTTGGCCCCATCCTGTGCCAAGAGAGAGGGAGCTGCTTTTATCACAGGCCTGCAGGTGGCCGTTCAGCATTGAAGCTCCTGTTTAATTACCTATCCATAGTGCAACCAGAGATAAGAACACACTAGACACCCGACATTGAGATACACCCCTTGTGTTTTGAATAGTTTCACTTTGCAAATAATACTCAGTGCGTTACAGTGTTTGCATTGTAATGCGGTGCCTTACCGCACAGATGTGCTCACTTGTCAGGTGCTGTCAGTCAATTAATTGCAAAGATGCACATTATTAACAGAATGTGTGTGTTGTAATTAGTTGAAACAAGTCAGTCTGGCGGTACACTAAAAACAGTCGCAGCCTTCAGCATTAAAGACCCGTTCACACCAAAAACAATAACCATAAATATAGAGTTTTTAAAAATAGCTCTGGATTGAAACGTATAGCAGATTCCACACCACTGCAATAACCATAACAGCACAGATAAACAATACTGATAAAATCACTAAAAAACTTTTTTTTCTTTCAGATAATGAGTAATAAAATCATTGACAGCCAATCAGAGAGCTCGAGCAGTTAAAGCAGCAGATGTCATAACTGCAGTGCTTATATTAAATAGACAGTTATTAAGGCTAGGTAATATTATTATCATTATAGTTATCATTCTTGGTATGAACAAGTATTAATTCTTGTTTACTCTTGTATTGGAATTTCAAGATTGCCCAGCATGCACTACATCGGTATATAATGTTGGATCAAATATATCTTTGACATATTGCAAGTAATCAGTAAGTGTCAAATTTATTGACACATTGTTCTAATCTATCAATCAAAATAAAAATAAACAAAAATTCAAAGGGATCATATTACCATATTTATAAAGGAGTGTTTATATTGCTTCATTATTCATTGCTGCTTTCCCCACGGTTCTATTACTTATCATTAAGTGGTTTCATTGTATTTAATTATTTCTGAGAGGAATTTATTTATTATTTTCCATTAGATCTTAGATGATTAGATTATGTTCTAATTTAACATTTCACAAAATGTTAAGAGTTTATTTCTATTTTCTATCTTGAACCCTCTTGTGGAATTCCTCAATCAATACTCTGCTGCTTTTGAACCAAAGTCTGTGGGTACCGTCCATGATTATGTGATTAGATGACTTTACCAGTAGAAAAAACAAGGAATCTGCTCTGTATCTTCCAGTATGTGCCACAAAAGCGATCCGAGACAAACATCTGTGACCTACAGGCCCTGGTTAAAAGGCTTCTTTGACCTCGCTTTAACCTTTGATGTCTGATTTGACCCCCAGCTTGCTGTGTTGTTTGTCTACTCTCCCTAAATGCAACTTACTTTACGCATGCGTCAACATCTTGCAGTAAAAAAAACTTAACCCATTTTCAGCCAATTTTCCTCTCTCTTTGACATACATCCAGACTGCACGCCTGTTACATGTTTAAGACTAACAATGACAGATATATTTGTCTTTGGGTCACATGACAGAGGAAGCAGTTGTCTGTTAAACTGTCCCTCTCGATTGTGTCTGTTTTATAGTTTGTGCATCTGGTTGTAGTGTGTGAAAATTAGAATTGCTTTGTTCTTTCGTCTCTGGGAATTTTGTCTTTTTAGTTTTACACACTCAAATCAATTTCATTTTTTGTTGGTTACCATTTTTTGACTAGCTGAATTTTTGGGTTTAAAATTAGTACTAGATGTGAATATCAAATCACAATTATCATTAATTTGATAACGTGTTTTGATTTTTGGTCTTCTTTTTTAGATTTGGAACTAATTCAGTGAAAATTGAATGTGCTTAGAGTCAAAAATCATCAAAATCATTTCCAAATCACAAGAATCACCTCAAAAACAAAATTGCACTGCCTCAAATGCAAAAACAACCCAATTTGATAGCAAAGAAATAACCAAAAAGGCACATGATGGTCAATGAAAAGGTTCCAGATCTTGATACACTTCTTGTTTTTTCAAATTTTGAGAGTTGATCTTGATGAACAATTGACGTTTTAAGAATGTTTCCAAACTGCATGGCGAAGAAGTTGCAGTTTAGGGTTTGTCAGATTGTCAGTGTTAGAGTTTTGTTCTTTTTCGTAGATGGGCATGTATATGCTCATTGTTTGTATATCCCCATCCCTTCCTTACAGCCAAAAACGTTAATGCTGCCCGACCGCTTCGTACTGCCTATACATGGACATGGCAACTGACTTACACAATCACCCCCATCATTATCATCTCCTATGTAGTATGTTCATAGGTCCAATTCCCTTGTCACAACCCCTCCCCCTTCCTCCCCCCCCCCCTCTAGCTATGGTAAAATATGTACAGTCATCCATTCACTCAAACCTAAAGATTAAAACCAATCTAAGCAAAAAGTTTAATTACTAGAATGTAGATATTTATTTAACAAAAAAAAAATGCTATATAAATCAAAGGCTCAAATATGTACAGTTTTTGTAAGAAAACTGGATTATATATCAAAGTAACAACAAAAGAGAATAATGGTGAAGTTTATTTTTCATGTTATGTGGTGTGGATGTATGTGTTGTTGCCTCCCTGTACTCTCTCATGTGGGAAACAAAAATATATATCTAACCAGAAACACGATGACAGTCGTTTTGTTTTCACAAAGAAAAAACCTGTCCAAGAACATTCTTACACAACTTTCTTTTGTACGTTTTTTTTCTTCATGCCAAAATCATGCGGGCAATTTGTTGATGTAAGTTGACAAAAATTATGATATGCTTATGTGTTTATGTTTCTAATATATATGCCGTTTTTGCTTGTTTAAATGATAAATATAAGGAGATCAAGAAGTTCTGATTTGCTAAATTCTACTGTTGATGTTTATATTGCCTGTTTGTCAGTACTGTATTGTGTGCTATGACTAGTTATTGAGAACTTATGATATTGGCTTTGGTTTACTTTTGGTGTTATTAAAGTCTGCCTCTTTAAGTTCTTTTGATTTTGAATTTTATTTTTATGCAAGTCTTACTACAAACCTGATGGCACTTTTATCTTTCATTTGCAATGACAGTCTGAATACGTACAGAAACAAACCTATGTCCATGAAATGGAACTTCTTGTTTTTATAGCATGGCAGATACACCAAAAGGTTTTTCTTCTACTATTAGAATCACTCCTTCCTTTCTGAATAGGTATACATTAGTAGTGACCATCTTACTGCTACTGTACTGCAGCATTTAACATACAGAAAGCAGCATTCGTTGTATTTCTTATTACTTAGATTTAGTTATTACTTATTACGTATAGATGTAGCTTAGATGTAAATCATTCAGCTGTCATTGTATTATGGAGACACTAGCTGCCATTAGGAAGTCATTCAAAAGGCAAGAGTCAGTGCACTGCTGGGGAGCCACATCTTCCTGTTGACTTTGTTTCACTTCTTATAAAACAGATGAAACTGTCATAAGGTGAGACTTCACCTCGTAGCTTATATAATGATTTTCTTATATGTACTGTATGTTATTTCTTTTGACATTTACTTTTAGGTCAAGAGACTTCACGACAGTAGGAAATTATTAATTCATACATTTTCTTAATTATGCAAAATACTAATGTTCATTAGTATATTATTAATAGTTCATGTTGAAATGCATGAGCTAATCCTAAAACTAATGTTTTAGTAGAAATGATTATTAATGTTGTTAGAATAGAACAGAAATTTATTGTTAGCTAGGGCTGTGATAATCAATGCATCACAATTTGTAGATCAGTGCTTTGCCGAATACATCGTCTTTCTTTCAGAAATCGATTCTGAGTGATTCCGATTCATTTAACTTTCAACGTTTTTTTTTCTTTATGAATGATTATTTTAGGTTCAAGTGTGTGTAAGGAATTGGAAACTGCTGTTAAAAAAGTAAGCTCAGAATCGATTTGAAAGAGAATCGCGATGTATTTGGAAATTTTTAGAATTGATGCAGAATAATTTTTCAATTCGCCAATCATCGATTTATTTTCCCAGCCCTATTGTTAGCCCATGTTAATTATTAGCAACGCGCAACTTCAAATAGCTTGCAAACCAGCTCACCCACAAAGACCTGTCAAGTCCTTTTGATGCCAACTTATAGTCTTTTACGTTCGATATTGTTTTGCTTTTGTCTTTTATTTTGGTTTATTTTGGTTTCGTTTTTTTTTTGGTACGTTCTGCCTTGTATCCGTTAGTGTTTCTTTAACCAGTTTTCGAGACTAACTTGCCTCGTGTCTGTGTTCAATTGTAGGAGGCGAATTAGTTTTCCCAGTACTTGTAAAGGATCCCTTAGAGCTCCCCTCTGTAGCCACTCGTACACCCTCCATCCCCTTTTCCCCAACCCTCCGCCCCCACCTCACCATTATTGAGACCACCAAAGAGTCCCTGTCCATGGCCACTGAGGCGGGGGTACCTTGCTTGTCGGACCGAGGCAGCGATGATTGTGATGATGATGATGATGATGATGGCTTGATGATATCTGGGTATGGCTCTGGGGAAGCATACGACTCTAACCTGCCCCCTACTGATGATGAAGATTTTTACACCACCTTCTCCTTGGTAACAGATAAGACCTTGTCTTCGTCGACCTTTGAAGGTGGCTACAAAGCTCACGCACCTAAGTGGGGATCCAAGGACTTTAGACCTAACAAAGTCTCCGATTCTGGTAGGACTACTACCACGTCTTTTTCCCCCAAGCTGAGCCGCTCCACAACCACGTCCACGCCACCCAAACTGCCCGCGGGCAAAATGAATCACAGGGAGCTAAAGCCCCAGCCCGACATAGTCTTGCTTCCATTGCCCACTTCCTATGAGGTAGACAACACAAAGCTGAAGAGCCCATTAATAACCTCCCCCATGTTCCGTAATGTACCCACAGCAATCCCCACGGAGCCGGGCATCAGGCGGGTTCCGGGGGCCTCCGAGGTGGTCCGTGAATCTAGCAGCACCACCGGAATGGTCGTCGGGATAGTTGCCGCTGCTGCTTTGTGCATCCTAATTCTGCTGTACGCCATGTATAAGTACAGAAACAGGGACGAGGGATCCTACCAAGTGGACGAGACCAGGAATTACATAACCAACTCGGCGCAGAGCAATGGAGCAGTCATGAAGGACAAGCAGCAGAGTGCAAAAAGCGGCAACAAGAAACAGAAAAACAAGGACAAGGAGTACTACGTGTGAGAACGTCGCCCGTCGCTTTGACCGAACTTTTGAGCTGTTGGGCGCTGCGCCGAGAGAGGGCGACAGGAGCCGAACCCCGGCGCCGCGCCGAGAAGGCAAACTCTGACGCGAACTGTACCATAAAGCACACTTACAACTGTAAGCATACCGCGAAGGTAAAATAGCAAACATTAGTGACCTTATTCCTCTATCTGGTCGGAGACGTTATCAGTGTAGAATATTCCACAGCTACATCATAATCCTAAGTGACTTTTAGAGGTATGTGAACCTTGGCGTAAATCTCGTTTTTCTTTTCTTTTGTAACTCTGTAAAAAAAAAAAGAGGAGAACGTTTCAAGCATGTAAGAGACACATAGTGCTGACGTCCGTAACGAAAGTGGGACCCAAAAAATGTTGTTCACGTGAAAAAAAAGGACTCCTGCCAACAAAATAAACAAATGAATAAATATATATATATAAATATATATATAAATTCTATATATGAGAAATTTGTATTGTTTATATACATTACATGTGGTGTCTTATCATTTTTTGCTCTCTGCAAAAAGAAGAAAAACACGATGTAATAAACGAAGACCGGTCACCGAGGTTCTGACAGCACAGCACTGTTATGATTTCCAGCCGAAACTGATCATTCTAATTGTACAACCAACTGTAATATTGCAAATGTGTGAGTTTCCAGAAAGACAGTGACGTTTCCTTGTCTCAGTAAAGCGACTGATTGTAGTGCATGCCATGCCATCCTTCGCTTCGATCACGTCCGCCCACCGGGCCGATCCGATCATCAGATAGACCTCTCGTCCCTCAAAGCAACTCGACAAGGGAACGGGCCGCAGATTGGAACTTTTTCAACCGTATGTATGTTGGTCCATTTGCTCTCGTCTCTTTTTTATACAGCTGTCTGGTGCAGACTGGCGCAGTGCTATGATACTGTTAAAGGATGTCTATACGAAAATAAATCTAATGTGAAAAGTGTGAAAAAAAAATCCTATCTGTTGTCACAGTCGACTGTGTCGAACGAGAAATTTGTTTACATATTTTATTACATGATAGCGGTTGTACTTTTTAGGTAGATGATGTACATACGAACCTAAGTTGTATTTTTTTTAGTAATTCTATTGTACAGAGAGATCATTTGATTGATTTATTCAGTGTTTCATGCTGAAAAATCCAACACTGTCGACTCATGTGAAGGACAAAATATATATATATATATATATATCCAGTACACACACGTTTTTGTAAGGACAAGCAGAGAATATTGTTAGATTAGAGGTCTAATCTTTCTCGCAGATGTTTCTAAGTCTAAGCATGGATATTTGACTACTTGAAGCTGTCGATGAAATACAAGACGCACTTCTTAATTGTACCAAGGTTTCCTTGTTATCAGTTGTTTTATTTATAGAAGAATCAAAGAAATATGTAATAAAGACAGACTAATATGGACATATATGGACATGCAGCTCAGATAATTTACGCCGTGTGTTTCCTACCTAAATGTCTTAATACAAGTGGCCTGGACTGCAAGTAAGCCCTGTCGCATTGACTCAAATTTTTTGACCATTTTTGTTCTTATTCATTTAGTTTTGCCATTTTTTTAAATGTTTGTTAATCACTGTACCATAAATATGATGTCAAGATGTGCCCATGTTATTTTTTAATCTTCATTTTCTGTTCAACCTCACGTGTGCTTTTATAATTTTTATTTATAACATCATAGTCATGTAGCTTCACCTTAGACAATATTTGGCGATGATCTATAATAAAACATTCCATGGAGGTTGATCATACATGGGTTGTCTTACTGTGCTCATATCTAAGTATGTGCGTCATTCTTTACGCTGAACAGCACACTTTAATTTCCTGTTCTGTTGGGACCTTATTAATGTGTTTAAGAGACTTGAAATCCATCAGGATTTTCTTGATGTATCTAAGACCCTGTACCCACAATGACCTGTTAACAGCAAAGAGCAGAGATCTTGAGCACGAAATGTTTCTCTTTTAGTTACCAAGGCAACACAAAGGTACGAATCAGAAGCTGTGACTTCGGCTGGGTTTTAATTGTTTCATTAGACATGGTAATTAAAGTATGCCTGACTATAACAAGGACATGCTATTGTTTGAGAACGAATACAATGTTTGAAAGCCTGACTGGGAACAAAAGCATCAACGTCTGTTTGCATTCAACATAAAAACAGACAGATATGACATCATGCATGTCTACAAATGGTGAGAAGGTGAGAAATTGTGACGTGTTTTTATAAGATGTAGACTAATCATTGAAACAAATGGGAATGTTTAATTGTTATAATGTTTTCAGTTGAAACACTGACAGCTATTAGGAGCAACAAAGTGACCAGAAGTCATTCATTTTCAAAGCCAATTTCCAGCTTCATGGGTTACAGTGGAGATTTGAGTGTGTAGATGCAAAAACACTTGATCAAGTTTTATGCAAATGAGCAGCAACAGCCTCAGTGGTCATTTTTAACTGATTTGTTGTCAAAGCAAATTATTTTTTACACTCAGTATGTTTTTTTTTAATGCTAATCACTGAAATCATCCAGCAATAGAAATGGTGAGCGTGATTTCACCAAGTGCAAGATGTTCCTGGATCAACATCCTTGTTGATCCTGGAACAACATTCCAATCAACCAATCAGAATTGAGGAATCATTTTTCTGGAAATATCTTTTTTAGGCTTATGTTTATGGTTAGGTGCTTCTATACCCTTGTTAATCAGCTATCATTTCCCACTGATTTCAGGCATACATTTTGGGTAGGGGTAGGTTTAAGGGTAAGGACAAGCCCCTTTTCCCCAGCCACACACAGCCCGCCGAACCCTGAGTCCTCTCCACGGACAGCACGCCAAACTCACTTCGCCTTCTATTAATTACCAGTAAGTTCGAACTCATGAAATAAAGTCACTATGAACAAGCTTTTTTTTTTTTCTTCCCAGGTGTTGACCGTAGGTCCATATGTATAAAAACAGCTGTTAAACCACATCTACAATCTTAAGATTTCCAGGTGGTGGAAGGAGCAGTGAAAGAGATTTGCAAGATGCAGCAAGAAGTGGCATCAAACTAATCTTTTTTTTTTTTTTTTTTTTTTTTTTAACAGGCGATGAGTGAAATGAGTGAAGTGCCACTTTTGTGTGCACTGTGGTATTTTAGGGTCTTTTTTTCATGAACCACCCACAATCCAATCTAACCAGGTGCAAAATGTGCTGAAATTTTCATTGTCATTCATTTTGGAATTTAGGCTCACACAATACTCTACCACAATTAATGTATGCTTTTGTGGCCATGTTTGCATCGTTACCGAATTTGAATAATTTAGTGTAATTTTCCTAGTGAATTCCTCCCTGAGGTTTTGCTTTCATTTACTTTCTTGAACAAACTGCCCTACAAGATGACTATAATTCCTCCAAAGAGGCTGTAAAACATTGTACTTGAAAATAGTTTACTGTGTGTCCAAAAAGGAGAGATACTAGCGGTCCTTATTTATAGTGCTCAATGGAATTACATTCAATAAAAAAATAATAATAACGAAAAAATATCTAAAAATAATTATATATATTATTTTTTAATTTGTCACATATCAACACACATGCATTTATTTGATCAATCATTGTTATTTTAAAAAAGGCTCCAAATGTCTTGCAAGAAGGCCAATTTTTTTGACCAGTCCAGAAAGTTTGACCAATTTTATTACCTTTGGCCAGGTATATCTGATATTCTCTTTGGACAGACAGAGCACAGAAGTTGCTCTAAATAAAAGAGGAGCATGAAATGTACAATTTCGTAATGAACATCTTATTACATGGGTGGCTGGATTATTGAACCACACTGACTGAGGAAAACCGTTTTCTGGGTAAAGAGAAAGTTAATTAAAATTCAACAAAGGCTTAAAATTCAATAATCCCTCCTTAACTTCCAGATAAGTTCTGTTGATTGGGACCATTCATCAAAACAGACCTTTTCTGTGGTCGAAATTAGTCCTTCCTTTTCCGTAGGAAAGACTTTTGATTGGGAATCTAATCTAACAGATTTTGCCTTTTGCCATTTAATCCTGTTGGCAGTAAATATAAAGCAATTGCAATGAATTTGCATGTTATATCAGTGGCTCAGCCATAAAATCTAATGATGACACCAGATTTAATCAGATTTTGATCGACTGCATCAATGGAAACCGAAAGAGCAGAACTACACCATGAGTGTGCTACATGTACAGCTAATATTATGCAGTAAATATGTCAACATATTAACATCCTTGTGATGAGATTGACAGGTCATGATTGATTGATGCTGGGTTTCATTCACCAATGAACGTTGTCTTTCTTACTTCACAGGAGTTTTCTGTTAAGTGATTACAGTGTTTCAGTACACTGCTCTACAAATCCAAAGTTATGAACACCGTCAAGAACATATTTCTTCATCAGAAACCATGCAAAATAGTTTTCGCAAGAAATATGTATTATAAATAATTGATTATGAGGGCCTCTTGAAAGTGAAGAGAATCATAATCCTAAGATCTGCTGCCTTTGAAGGGTTTTGAAAGGTTTGTTCTTGTGATGCTAGCAACCCAAGCCAATCATGCTGTTATTCCAGAGTGATTAGTGACATGAAAATGTACAGCGCCAGCAGAATTCAGCTCACCTCTGGGGAGCCATGCACCGGCTGAACAACTATCACTGAGAAGAGCGGGAATGCTAACAGATATACTTTTACGAGTATTATAGACCTCCCTGATGATACCCATAAAATATAGCGTATGCTGTCCTGCACACGAGTGTCAGTGTGGAAAAAAACATTGACTTTTGAAACAAATGCATCACTGTAATGGTAGATGGAGATGTATGTGTGACCCAAATACTCCATAATATTGCCATTTATAACATCTAATACTAGATTTACGGTAAGTCCATTTATTCTATAAAAATGGTTCAATCCAATAGTGAATTTATAGATGGTCTATTTTCACTGTCTAGAAATCTTCCTATTGTCCCTCACATAAATAGAGGATCATCAAAACCATGCCATTCTAAAATTGTAGCAGGAACCTGATCCACAGAGACTGAGAAAGAGAGAGAGAGAGCGAGACTGGTAAAAGCCTTGATTCATTATTAATCTAAGCTGCAGAGCACTGGAGATCAGCCACTGCTTTACAGGAATACTAACACACCAGACTGGGACATTGCTGTGTCGGACCGAGGAGGATAAACAGTATGCTTGTGCGAAATATGCATCATCGCCATCATAGGATTAGCTTTTCTAAACTACTTCTATATAAGCTGCATATTTGAGCACGCACAGCAAATCATAAGAATGTGATTTTCTCTCTACAGTTTTTTTTCTTCTTTTTTGTTATTGCTATTTAATGTTATTTTTAGTGGTAAAAAAGGTGTAAAAAATACTATGAAAACTGGAGGGTAGCATAGTCTACTTAGTTTTCTGTGGTTGAGAGTATTATGTATGTGTGTGTGTGTTCTGTACATATAGGAGTGAATATCTATCATTTAAAAAGCAATATCAAGAGTAAGAATAATTGTTGTTAAATTGGAAATATTTAAGTTCATATTTATATATATATATATATATATATATGTGTGTGTGTGTGTGTGTACATATACAGTACTGTGCATAAGCAAAAGTCTTTAGTATTTTCACCAACAAAAAATGGTTTTAAGTGGGTTATTTCTATCTTTTGTGGTAGCTTGTCAGTTGGAAATATCAGTTTACATTTCCAAACATTATTTTTTGAGATTATTGTCTGCACAAGGAGTCTGACAACAGCCAGTGCTCCACACAGAGATCTGATCTGACCATCATCCAGTCTGTCTGGAATCACGTGAAGATACAGAACAAACTGAGACAGACTCAATCCAGAAGAGCTGTGGCAATGTCTCCAAGATGCTTCAGAAAACCTACCTGCAAAGCTACAGTACTGTTCAACGTTTTAGGCATTCATGCTGTAAAATGAGGAGGATGCTTTCAAAAAATAATGCCATAAAAAGATTTCATTTATCAATTAACTTATATAACTAAATAAAAAAAAAATATTTGGTATTACAGCTTTTGGTAAAACAGATTCATGACATTCATGACAAAAATTATGTAAAAAAAAAAATGTATTATTATAACTGACACGCTACCACAAAAGATGGAAATAAGCCACTTAAAACCAATACTAGTGGCCTAAGACTTTATATATATATTCATATTAAGGCATCATTCCCCATTTAGTTTAAATAAAATAACAGAAATAAAACTTAAAATAGATAATTATTGCTGACAAAACACATTTTTATTTATAAATGTGTATTTAAAAATGTATGTTAAATAATACTGCAGAAAAGAATCAGTAACAGAAGGACAAACCAAAAGCCAGCCTGCTGGGATATTTTTAAATGAAACTTTTCACTCAAAGTGTGCTAATATACTTTGTAAAGGAGAAAAAAATATAACAATTTTAACAATTTCTAGTGCTTGTTTAGTCTTAAGTGTTCATATCGTAAAATATCAAATTATGCAGAGTTTGGCTCAGTAATTAGCACAAAGCATAGTCAAGGAAAATGCAAGTTGAAATAGTGCTTCCACTGTTCTGTTACTGAATGCACAGCGCCCTCTAGAGACACGTGATGTGTGTGCAGGTGTGTGTGTGTGTGTGCATGTGTGCGATCACTAGAGTTCTACAGGGGGGTGATTCTGAACGAGAGCCTGTGGTCAGATCCCCTGCCTGTTCTGGCCAGTGTGACACAGACAGCATGATGTACCAATGCTGTATTGTCCGAAGACAATGCCACAGTTCTCCCAAACATTCCCTTTCACCAAGTAAGTGGAGCAAAATGTCGGTCACAGAACAGTATGGTTCTTGTAAAGACTTCCTCCCTTTTGTTTGCAAAAGAAAAAAGAAAGGAGAAAAAGACTTTGTAGAGTTAGAAAACTACCTTCATGTGACCAAGTCTTCATTATGGCGTTTAGTTTTATTCAAATATATTTGTATCTTGTTCATATATATATATATATATATATATATATATATGTACCTAAATGAATGCTTGATCATTGTTTGCTGAAAACTGTTGGGATTTTAGGGAAGGTATGAGATTCACTCTTAAAAATCTTTTTTAAAGTTTTATGTATGTCTGTATGCATGTATTCATTCATTAATATTTTTATTTAATTTCATTTTATGCTATAGCAAGTTTATCATAACAATAAAAAATAAAATTAAATGTAAAAATAAAAAAATAAAATATATATATATATATATATATATATATATATTATGTTGTAATGTTCTAAAACCTATAACTAAAAATAATAAATGAAATGAAATAAAATTCAAAGTATGGGGGAAAATGTGGATATTTGAAAATCTACAATAATGTTTCAAAATATATTCTGAGGAAATTATGACGAAGTTTAATTTTTGGGTGAGCTATCCCTTTAAAAACATTACAGTAACTGATGGCATGGACCACAAATCAGCATTCCTATAATGATCAATAACATGTTTCTTTCCCTTATTTTGCCTCCAACTTAATAAAAGGAATAAAAATCAATATAAAGATGATGACAGATAGTAAACACAACAACACAATACAATAGGGTTATGGATCCGGATCAGACATAGATCAGAACAGAATGAGTTTAGTATTGACATACCACATTTGCTGAGCACTCTGCAGCATTTAAAGAGACTGTACAAGGAAAAAACTCTGCGAAAACAGGAAACAAACTCTTAACAGATTTAACATTTAACCGAATTTACAGAGCATGAAGGTGCATACCAGGTTTAATGGTCCTCGCCTGAAAACCTGAAGATTTTCATAAAAGTGCTAATGTTAGTCAATGAGGGGGAAAAAACAGGGAATTGCATAAAAGAACGTGTGAAATAATCTGTATAGAACCTAAAGCACCACTCTTGTTTTAAAACTCAAGGGAGAATTTAACAGTTTAAGTCTGAAAATAGAAAGTGTTAAAGAGATAGTTCACTCCAAAACTGGATCATTTATTCCCTTTGCTCTTTGATTTTCACTGACGTTCTTCAGAATACCTACAATAGAAAAAAAAGTCATGCAGGTTTGGAATGACGTGAGGGTAAGTAAATGATGATAGAATTTCCAATACAATATTTAGGATATAACAACCTATTGTGTGTCTAGTAAATGTATATGTAAACAGCTAGAAGCCTAATCCTGCTATATTTGGTGGCTCTAGCATGAGAGACGAATGAAGGAGCATTTTGTACAGTACATCAGTAATGGACTATGGAGACAAAATGAGAGTGATGAGAGAAAAAGCGTGGAGGAGAGGAATCCGGTCAGAAAAATAAGCACGTTTAAGTTGATTTGACAAGTGCATCAGGCCAACATAAATATTAGGTTTCCGTAACAGAGCTTTAACTGCGAATGAGGAGGCGTACGGCCTCTGTTACTATGGAGGTGCAAAACAAAATAACATTTGCGGATGTGTGAATAACTGTTTTCCCTCCTCTTATCATGAAAAACAAGAGATGCTTTCGTGGAGACACACTGCGAACAAACGACTGGAAATACAGACTCCATCCCAGGGCGGCTGTCAGAACATTGAAATGTTTTGTCAGAGTAATGAGCCGTGTTGGTTTCACTCCTGCAATAAACTCAGCTTAACCAAGAACCCACCTGAGATCCTTCATGCTGGAAAAGCTACTGCAGTCTGCAGTAAATCTTAGAGAAACGGCATTGTAATTAGCCAAGATTGTAAGGTGACCCAGTCACTGTAAACGTTTCCTATACAAGATACAGTATAGCAGTATTTCATTGCATATTATAGATCTGCATAACCAGAAGGGCTTTTCTCCCTCTGGCGTGAAAAAGAACTCTCTAATTTATTAGATAAAGCCTTAAAGGGAAACTAAATTGAAGTAATCTACTCAAACTGATATTTTTCGAGGAATGTTTGGTTTCAGCTGAATGATTTACTGGGTTTAATATATTCCCAGTTAACACCTGTTTCTGACAGCCTACCTGTTCTTGTAAACACTGGATATTCTTTCATTCAAGTGGATTGAATAGAAGTGGACCACAACTTGCTTTTCTTTTTAACATCTTCAATGTCCTGCCATAAAACCCTAATGCAAATTAAAACCAAATCTGTTAGGCCTCATGAAAGATTAGTCACCTCGCACCTCAGAAACCATCCTTACTAAATATATTTTAGCCTAAACTCAGCTTCTCAGATGGACTGGCTGTCAAGTTTGGGCATGAATCTGGATTATTTAACGAGTCTGTAAATTCAATTTAATAGCAACCCAACCAAGTCATCAAAGAGCTTCTGGAAGCTGGCCTCACAAGATTTACATCTTTATGGTCTATTAAATTTATTCACATAAAATTCGGGCATCTGTGAGCCTAGCTTTTATCAGATTCTTACGATTTATGACTGTCAACCTGATTCTTAATAAAATGATGAAGAAAAAAATGCATCTAGACATCTGTGAGGCATCTTAATTCAAGGACAAAAAAATGCATGTGAAGGATGGAGAAAGAATTTTTCTAACACAACTTGTCCGATTTGCTGCGTCTTTAATCAGCCAAATGGCACAATAAAACAAACTTGGCATTAAACATAGTAGGAAACAAGGCACATGTAACAAGCTGCCAATCAACATTCTTTATGGTTCCTCTCAAAATATATGTTAAATACATTCAATATTAATTCAGACCCAAAGTTCCTTTTCAGTTGTTAGGCTTTCACAGCATCAGGAAGAAATGAAATGTATGAAGGCATAAAAGCAAACCCATGAAACATATTAACCTATATTTTAACAGCATGCCTATTATATCCTCTTTAAATGAAAAATTGTGGGGAAAACTGCTGTTACATTAAAAATGTATTTCAAAACAATATATATATGTAAAAGTTAATAATAATAACATTATTATTATTATTGCATTAAATTGATCATGCAGTTTGTACCTTACAGGTTAAGAATGGTTTCAAGCATGAAAGTTAAACTGAATTTCTTTATAATGAAATATTTTGCTTATAAACAGATGGTTTTGAGCATAGCTCTTAGTGATAGACTGATATTTGATCTATTACCAGTAATGTAAGAAACCAGAATGTGTTGATTAACATGTGTTAAGCTAGATGTAGATATGACCATATATCAGACCTTAAAACAATCAGCTGTAAATATAATGTTATATGAATTCCAGGCTGAATTACATGTGCTCTGAGCGCAGGTTGGTCATCAAGCATCAAAGATATTTGGAGCTTGTTCAGTTTGAACTCTATTCAAAGTGCAAATACTTGGCTCTAGAAGCTAACCTTTATAAGACTTAGATAAAAGCATAATTTTGCCTTATCCATGTGCTGTATCAGTGACTAAGTGCATCTCCAAAAGCTGCTATGAGTCAAAGAGAGGACATATGAAATAAGATATAAGATTATGTTGATAATAACATAAGAACTGTTAGGGTGGATTACTGTGACATGTATAGACATGTGCGTAGGTGAATGAGAGAAATGAACTCACATTTACATTGCAAGACGTTGTTTGATTGAACAGTTTGATTTGTGATTTGTATGTAATACAGTCAAATCCTTACTGCTTAATATCATACGATTCTCAGAGAGGGTTCTTAAAGGGATAGTTACGCCACTAATGAAAACTGTCTCATCATTTACTCACGCTTGTCATTCAAAAACTTGACTTTTTTGCTTCTATGGATATTTTGTAGAATATAGAAATACCTTCATTAGGTACTCATGACAGAAGTTTCGTTTTTGGGTGAGCTATCCCTTTAAGAACTAATTATCTTTAGGAATTTAGCTTTTCCCCTCATCAGATTTATATATGCAGCAAAAAAGTGCATTAAATATGAATAAAATGTTTGGCATCCCTCGGGTTGGACTCGGAGCTGATTTACTGAATATATTGAAATTAGGACTAAGATCGTTTTTCCGAGAGAGCGGCCAGATCACATCCAAACCAAATAGTCCACTGTCGAAGTATGAACATAAACGGCTTATCTTTGAACTGCAGACACATACATTTAAAGGCTTGCATCAACATTTCGTTTCATTTATACTGGCCGATTTGGCAAACGTCCACTTTTCTAAGGCGTCACGTTTTGACCTTATCTGAATAAATGGGACCATGTCCACTCCCACCCCCCACCCCTCCTCTTTTTGGACCCGCATCCTTGTTATGCCCTATAAATGAGAACACTTCTTCGCACGCTGCTTAGAATTCTGTTCAGTACCTGTTTACCAGACACATTCCTTAGAAGGCACACCATGGGACCCTTTCCTGGAGTGGGGCTTGTGTTTGTTGCTGTTGTGTGGCTCTCTTTTCCGATGCCTCCATCTTTAACATTGGCAACCTCCGTGCTCCATCGTGCAGCACGGTGCCTTCCAAGACTGAGACAGTCTGTGAATAACGTCTCAGCGGTCCAAATGGACTAGTTCCGCTCGGATAAGCGATGCCCGGCCACAACAAGGGGTTCTGTTTCATGGTGCTTCCCAGGGACATGTTCACTCTGAGCCTTTGCTATTTAGTTATTGGCAGCCTTGAAGACGCAGAAGTTCAGCCAGAGACCTCTGCGTCACACGGTTTGATTGTGTTGCACATGTTCAGACCCATCACTATGCATTTCTGCAGACACATATTTAATGTGGGGTGGAGGGAAGCACATGTACTCCTCGCCCCCTTACGGCTGCAACAGTTTCTCCATCTGGAGTTTTCCGCTGAACTTTTTCCCTCCCTTTTTCAATCCAATCACCCCTCATTGAAATTTCCCAGAATCAAACACACAAAAAAAAATAAAAAAAAATGGAGGGGTAGGGGGTGGAGTCATAGTCAGCAGCAGTTCAACTTTATTTTGTCTTGCCTTTTTCTAATTAAAAGGAAGAGGACGGTTGTAGTACATGAGAACAGTTCTGTGAAACAAAACTCAAAGCCTTCAGAGTGATTGTTTCAGCATGTTAGCAGTCGTGCTCATTTGGATCAGGACAGAGAGGTGTGGTCTCTCATCCAACCACAGACAGGACAGAGGACCATTTCGTCTGTGATTTTCATGTGCACACCAGCACCGTATTGACCCAAATGAGCGACTACCAATCTGTCAACGACATTCGAAAACTTTTCTCTAACATTCAGGAGTAAAATAACTTTTCATCAGCTTTCCTGTACACTGCAGTGAAGCCAAGTCCGGTGGCTGAGGCCATTGATTTGTCAATTGTTAAGTACAATATGGGCCGAAATAGTTAGTCGTTTTCCTAATGGGATGCCGGGAATGCTTTTATTATCGGTGCAAATGAACTGAACAGTGTATCAGGGATGTAAAAGCTGATGGCACATAGAAAATGAACGATTGTCAGTTGAAAAGGGGAAGGGAAAGCATTACAAGTGCATAAACAGGCCACATATTAAAAATAAACATTGAATGTCAATAAAAATAAATTATTCTCTTGTCATATAAAAGCTGGGTACTTGTGCTTTCTCTTCTGTTCAGCAATTTGGTTTTCTTTTGTAAGCAATATGTTAAGTCGCACAAAAATATTGCACACTTTAACTCTACGTTAATCGCAAAGGAACAAGTTATTAATAGTGCATCTACAAATCGTTTTGCTGGCAACAATGTAATCTCAAACTTGAAGTGCAAACCACACGGTCAGTATTTAAAGTCTATATTCATTTCATTCTTTTTGAAGAGTGGGTAGGAATGTAGGGCACCTGCTAATCGTTTTAGACAATTGAGGAAAATGACTTGGAGCCCAGCCCAAGTGTTTCCACCGGAGCCACCATTAAACAGTTTGAAAAGCTTCTTACCCTCGATATCTCTCCGTTATACAAAAATAAAATCTTCTAGCATTCACAGAAAAGGCTATTTGACCTCTTTTTCCAAGAAATTATCGCTGCCCGTAGCACTTCTCGAGCCAGCGCCGAACATCTTTAAGGTTGTAGAAAAATGGACCCTTACCCCCAAGGTAAGCAATTTTATTCTTCTGCACGATGCAAACCCGCTCATAAGCCACACCGTAGGCTACGTTGGCGTTGTTGTCCATGCAATCTGCCACCAATTGGCACTGAGGCGGTAAAGAAAAATGCTCCAGAAGCGTCCGGGCGGCAAACATCCTCTCCTCCAGATTACGGTGTTTCCTCACTTCAAATGAAAAGTTCTCCATGGGAGGAGCCGCCCAGCCGTCTGAGGGGTGAGCCTCATCGATGTAGACAAGCAGGAAGTCTGCCACATCCGAAAATTCCTCAACCATCCGCCGGAAAAACGGCAGCTGGCTTATAAAGGGGGGTCAAGTGGCCGAACCAAAGTTGACCACCAACGGGCGGTCGGGAGACTCAAAGTCCAGAAGATGGCACTGGTTGTGGGTCTTACCGCTGATGCTCCAGCATCTGTTGATGCCAGGAACCTTCACCACCTTGGAGTTTGGAGCAGCTTGGCCCAGCTTCACCTGAACAAAACAATTCCACATTTACACATTACTATTTCTGAGGACATGGGCAGTGAGCAATAATGCCTAGTGGCCAGCTGAAAGATCATGACTACACTGAAAATGACTTCACATTCAATTAGTGGGTTTATTGGCCTCTGTTGTTATGGAGACTCAAGTGATGTCACCAGGCTTGAGATCTCACATTTACAGTTGTAAATAAAAAAAAAAACAACACAAATTCTTTGGAGGTTTGTCACTGCTCTAAACCGATATTGTGGGCTTTCACCTATCAACACCATCTGTAAGAATTTTTAAGCATCTTGTAGACAAAGTACAGCGCATGATCTCTCTGATCTTTAGTGAGATGTCTATGAAAATGCCATTTCTATGTGCATATGAATTCTAGCAGTGTGTTAACACCTGAAAACACACATGAAAGCCCTCCTCTCACTGTTCCAACAATTCATTGGTGTTATTTGAAATGATTAAATGATTTCCTCAGCAAGACTTTGTAACCAAACAATGATATAGTTAATGGTTGAGGACAATGAATGCACATTAAGTTAGGGTCTTACCCCACAGGGTGATCTGATTGATTTTTAGTTAAAAAGTAACAGGAATGTGAATCCAGACATTTAATGAATTAAGAGCATTGACCTGAGAGGTCACTGACTGTCTGGAAGGCAAAGTTCACACACCTTTATAAGGATTAGAACTGCACCAAATGTCATGTTTTGAAGACTGAGCAAATACATATTTAAAATGAGTTGGAGGACGTACACTTACATTGTAATTTGCTGTCATACTGTATATATATATATATATATATATATATATATATATATATATATATTTGAAGCAGCAATTTGAATATCGTAGAAATCATGAATAATTATTATGTAACATTATGCCACCATTACCATGTTACAATTACAGTATGCAAACAGAAAAATTATTTAAAAACGATTTAACTAACTGCAAAGTGGTCACAAGATAAAATGAGCATTATCCTTAATGTGCAGTATTTTCATCAACATCTGTTGTTTTTAAATGCGCTTTAAAGCCAATTTGACGTCACTACTTGATATTGTGTGGTACTTAGAGAAAATATACTGTAACTTGTACACTAAAGTTTGACCAAACATAGCATTACGTCCACTTAACATTAAACAACATAGACAAATAATTCCCCTTAGCCCTTTGAACTTGTTTGAGTGTTGTGCTGTCAGCTTACCTGTTTGTAGGCATCCAGCAGAAAGCTGTTCCATATGGAGCGCACGCCGGCTGTGGTTAACATGCGCTGCCACTCACCCGTGGAGCCCGAGCAGCTCAGGAGTGACACCACACGCTTTACTAGCACTATCGAATCATACAGCACGAAAAACAGGCAGTTGGAGAAGAAACCAGGCAAGATCTGCAAAGTTACCAGGAGGTCCACACTAAGCATGCCCATTTCGCGCTGATTTCTAACAGGTGGTTGACGCGCACTTTTGCTCATTTAAGTTCACCTTTCCGACTTACCCTGGTCAGATATCATCTCCTCTGCCTTCCCCTTCCTAGGAAACTTTCATTCACCTAAAGAAAGCAGAGCCGACTTAAGGATGTGGGCGTTTGTGCGCGGGGAGCCCGAATCTGCGTCTCTCCAAGCATCGGGCGGCTTTACGCAAAGAGGAGCGCTGGTGCCAAACGTCCCCCTCCTTTCCGTTTTACAATTAACTAAAGGCTACCCGTTGGGCAGGTTCCTCAGTCGCTCTGCGTCTTTTTATACCGTAAATCATTCCGGGCTGTGAAATAAAGCCCGCGGGGCTGGTGGGAGCGTGACGTCATAACGAGGGCTTTCTCTCCGGACGGGACATGCAATAAACAATGAAAACAAATTCGGCGCTTTTTAACGTCGGTTGCTGATTACAAAAGGAGTGTACGTGCCCCTGCAAGAAGAGACACGTTTGCATCAACTTGCATGATATAAATATTTTTCTTAATACCTGTTTTGTAATGATATAAGAGCTCTAGAAGTTACTGAACAGTGTCAGTTGATATTTAAAACAAACAGACAGACAGACAGATATATGATTATAGATAGATTTGCATGAAATACATTTTTTTTTTGTTTTGTAATGATATAGCGAGGTCTAGCAATTATCGAACAGTGACAGACAGACAGATAGATAGACAAGGTTGGATATGTTTGTTCGTTAAGATTAGGTCATTGTAGAAGCTGCAGATAAGTGGATGTTTATCATTGTTGCGGTTGGATGAGCATAATTCTGAGCTCTGACGCACAACACTTAACGCAATACTCACTTACCCATTCAAAGTGAGTCGAGGGCTGTGGCCTCTCCCAAATATTTCTCCATTGTGATTGACAGCATGAAGCTATCCTCAACAGTGTTTGCTCTTGTTTATCACTAAGGTTCCCGATTCCTTGCCAAACTGGTTCGACCGTTGAAGTCAGACAAATTATTTACATCTAATGACCAAGTTCATCTGGAGGCAGCGATCAAAGCACTTGAATCTCAGGGTGATGACCCCCAGCGTGAATCCAGATATGCGACGAAGCGACTAGGGCAGCACTCATTATCCCATTGACCCAGAAACTTCATCCAAGCCAATTAAGGTCAGCAACACAAGGATTCCTTTGTCCAGTGGTCATTTGCATCTCAAACACACATATCAATCTCTACTTGTGTACACAGTGTTTACATGAGAGGCTGCATATAGTCCTTTTCACCTTAGATCTTTGTCCAAAAGAAATCATGGAGGATAGCAGGGGATGGGGAAATTATGAAAATATGTTTATCTTATACATCAGCGATTCCCAGATGAATAGTGCTGTAACAATAGCAGGATTGATGAATATTGCTTTTCCCTTTCATGACCAGCTCTTGGCAGGTCCCTCAGACTTGACATTCAACTTAAAGACCTTGCAATGGGTCGGCAGGTTCGTCTTCTTATAGACCAAGCTTGCTGGTGTTTGGGTGTCGGGTCTGTAGTGTTTGCTAATATAGCTCCACATCTTTCTAACTAACTCCAGGACAGAGCCAGCAAAGAGTCGCAATTATGCTTTTCAGCTCGGTCTAATTCATGTGGTATGATGAATTGTTGTTTTTGGAAATGAAGTCCTCAAAGAACTTCAGGCAACAGGACATTACAAAAATATGCAGAGCCATAAAGTCTATAATATGCTATGCAGTTTATGTTTACAGGGACATAAATATGTATATTGGCAAAAGTTGCCAGGAGATCCTTGCCAGAGAAGAAGAATAATTCACTTTTTGAAGATTATTTTGAGACGGCACTTTATATTTATTCTGCAAATTAATTATTTCCTGCTTTCCTTCATGGTTGTAGAGAATTGTTACGACGTACTGTATGGAAAATCCAGATGGAAATTTTCACTTTTCATACCATCTTATTTTTGACTTTAGGGTCATAGCCATGCACAATACTCACATAAAGCTCCATCGCTGAACCCATAACCTTCAACTTCTATAACAAGAAGTGCTGTAAATGAAAGGAAAAACCACATACATTTCTGAATATTCTGATAAAACTTGATCCAAATGAGTTAATAATTGCTAGATAAGCCTAATTTACCGTTAGATGAATGAGGAGATATGTAATGCTAAACCTGACCATTACTTCACTGAAGGTGGGGCTGCATACTTTACGATTGCCAAAAACTCCAGAATATTCAGAAACAGCCCTCGGTTTATCAGCTATCGCATAAAGCAGACCCCAGGAATGTCAGAATTGTAATTAGCATTCAAAACTAGTGTTACGTGTTAAATTAATAGCAGAGTTTGGCTGGAAACGTTAGTGGCAGCAGTGAAATGAACACATGCTATGATCTCAGCAGCACACCAGTTGGCAGCAGCCTCATCCGTTTTAGTCATTCAGTGAGTCAAGGTGGATTGTATGTTTGTGTAATTGTTGTAGCTTGGAATTGTAAACTGCCTCCACTGATTCATATGTTCCCCACAAATATTTACTCCCATCTGTGAACTGTGTACAAGCAGGAATTAAGCCAACAGACAATGAGCTTTAGAATGCAAACTTGGCTTGCCACGTCTTTATCCACAACAATGTATAACAGGATTGTAGCCAAAAATTCAATTACTACCTCTGCATCGAGTGTAAACATAGAGACGGTGACCAGTTTGAAATGCACTCGCTGTGCACCACGTCAACCTGTCTTTCCTGGATTTATAAGAAATTTAAGCTGTCCCATAAAGTGCATCCAGACTGTGTGCTACTTGGCTCAGAGTGCTGTAAATGTAAGGATAGTTTACTGTGGGCATTTCTGCAAACTTTCCAATCATTTTAAAATCATTTTGTTGCTTTCTCGCCCTGGGCAACCACTCGAATCAACTTAATCAACGCTTCAGTCTGGTGACACACTTACAATAGCGTCTGGGGGCGCTAATGAAATTTTTTTTTTTTGTTTTGCACTTTTCCCATTTTTTTCTTCACAGATTCTATCAGCATCGTTTTGAAAGGAAAATAGGTGAAATGAAAAGTTAACATGCATTTCAAACAGTCTAATAATCATGTGAAATAACAAATAGTGCTGTCAAATGATTAATCATATCCAAAAAAAGAGGTTTTGAAACTGATATTTCCAACTGACCAGCTACCTCAAAGATAGAAATAACAGTCTTCAACCCTTTTTTTGTTGTTTGTTTGCTGAAAATACTAGTGGTCTAAGACTTTTGCACAGTACTGTATATATAATTTATTTTCTAATCTATATCATTTGATCGAAAATACAGTAAAAAACTGTAATATTTATATGTATTTAAAATTGCTGAATTGAATTTAAAAACATATATTCCTATACATATTCCTGATGCAAAAGCTGAATTCCCAGCACCCATTATTCTAGTCTTTAGTGTCACATGATCCTTTTATGATATGCTAAATTGCTGCTCACAAAACATGTTTTTGTTTTGATGTTTAAAACAGATTTCCCTACTTAATATTTTTATGGGAACTGTGACACACTACAATTCAAAGGCTTGGGCTAGATACAAAATATTAAAAAAAATAAATAATAATGCTTTTCCAAGGATGGATTAAACTGATCAAACACTACAGTAAAGACTTATATAAAATCTATTTGAAATGAAATCTGTTCAAGGTACTTTCTGTTTATCAAAGAATCCTGAATTTGTGCGTTTGAACTTCAGTTCACCCTTCTCATCCTGATACACAGAACAGGATTAACAGTCTCTCTCACACACCACAAAATCTGAGAGCGGTCGCATGCTTATATAACAACACAAACAGTGGGGTCTGCAGACTAGGCTTATGTTTTGACTGAAAATGTAATGCAGAACTGTCAAGTGGGTCAGCAGTGGGTTTTGCTGGCAGGAATCAGATGCATGTGCAGGGATTACATCTAAAGGCTTATGGGCTCTCTGCATGCCTGCCCAGCTGTGACAGGAGCAGCATCGCTTCAAACTGCCACTTCATCAAATCATCACAAGTGCGTGACTGAAAGATGATTCATTTACATTTGAGATTCATTTGCATTTGAGGTTTAAGCAAACCGAACAAGCAAATGATGAGGGTGGTGCAGGTTACACAGCTTGCAGCAACCTTAGTTATATATATACTACTTGCATTTCCAAACATTTAGAATGAAATGATAAAATATATTAAATTGATATGAGAAAACCTG
The DNA here is from genome assembly GCA_032357445.1 of Enteromius radiatus. Classification (NCBI taxonomy): domain Eukaryota; kingdom Metazoa; phylum Chordata; class Actinopteri; order Cypriniformes; family Cyprinidae; genus Enteromius; species Enteromius radiatus. The sequence continues at coordinate 4,281,514 of JAUCMS010000031.1, read as the reverse complement.
TGAAAACCATATACAAGAAACTGAGAAAATAAGCACTGCCTTTCTATGAGACAAATAAATAGCCAGCAAAATACTTTTTGAGATCTTGGAAGCAATGCAAGCCATTTTTCTCGTGCATCGATTAGCTCATTCTTAAACAACGGTTTGTACACAAAGCAGCATTCACAAGTTAGTTGTTCAATGCAAACAAAAAAATACTTTTCCTAACATCACCACCTCTGAATAATGACCTCTTAAAGCCCAGAAATATTAGTGCAATAATAAGCCTTGGTGGTAATCAGTGATTACATCTCAACACTGAAACCGCACAGGAAAACATGTGCAAAAAGTTCAATGCCCCTAAGAAGCATTATTAGGAATTTGTCTGCTAAACTCAAGAAAAGAAAAAAAGGCTAGATGTTTTGCAGCCTACTTGAAGAAACAGGCACCACATTCATCCTTGTACTCAAGTTGTGAACTGCGGACAGTCAAGGACTTTGGCCTTCCACAAGCCCAGTGCGGCTCCATTCTTGCGAATGAGAGACCTCCTGCAAATTTCCTCGAAATGCTGGCATGGAGTTTCTCTACGCTCATGTGTATTTTGTTTTGTTTGTCTTGTCTGTGCCAATTGTATTATTTGCTAGACAGTCTGTGTAAACGCTGCGGTCTGCACACGAGGCTAGCAGGATCTCCAATTTGGGCTCTAAAACCTGGTTTTCTGAATGTATGTTGAGAAAGAAATTCAATTATAATTAGGAGATTTCTGCTCTTTGCGTTAAAACTCCGCATTTGATCTTTCATCCTCAAAGGGAATAACTTTGAAACAAGAAAGATGCTTTAAAAAGAAAAAAAAAAACCCTCTTAAACTGGGATAAAGAATTAAGCTCTGATTCTAGTCGTGGAAAAGTTATAAACACATTCGGGAGTTCTGGCAAATCTGAGTCATGGTGTGTAACACTAGATGGTTTCTGCATGGCTCACACCATTATCAAGGGAAAATGCACTGGAAGGGTGTTCTGGGATCTTCTTAGAAACAGTTCATAACTCAAAAAATATTTTTACGATTGTAAACTTTACCTGGCATAGCGAGCTGTTTCCTGTGAGAACCATCGATTCTACTCTAGGGAGCATCTCAACCAACACCTGTCCTCTAGACAGTTTCCAAGGCCAATATGCTTAATGTTCATTACTTCAAAAGGTCAGTGACGTACAGGAACCTGAAGTAAACACATTTCCTGGCATCCTGGCTGATTTTATCAATGGTTTTACGTACCCCTTGCACATTAGCTATATTAGTACTTAAGCTAATTGTGTCATTATTCAAAAGTCTAAAACAACAGGATGGAGGATAATTGGATTAATACTGAAAATCTCCATAATCTCTGTAGCTCTGACGTAAATTAATCAGCAAAATTGACTTTTTTTTCAGCAAACAACTACTGCCTATTGCATGTCCCTTTACTCTCATTGAACCGTTGTTGAGATTTAATTCTGTAATTCATACAACTTGATTACTACTGTATATTCAAATCCATACATCTTCAGAATCCATAGTAGGGGGAGATTTAAAAAAGATAATTAAAATAACAGAAAACGTAGAATTTTTTTTTAATGTACAGACTACAAACCATGAAACATGGAATACACCAAGATAATACACTGGAAATTTAGACTTGCCCAGCACGTTCCCTACAGCGTTATTGGACAAGGAATCTCTCCAGCTGGAATAAAAGACAAAATGATACGTATGCGTGAGCAAGAGAAAGACTGATTAGGATGTAGAGACAATGGAGAGAAAGCTAAAGCTGCGGCTGCTTTTCGTCTCGATGCATTTTTTATGAAATGAGACAGAATCTCTTACTAATGATACCAAGTCTCTAACTAATGATGTTTAGGAGCTGTCCGATATCCCACTTCTTATCCAAGCCTCATTAACAGACCTGGGAGAAATACTGCATGGGACAGATGATTACAATCATCCGTTCCCTCTGTCTGTTTCAGACGGGTTACATTTTCCTGATTAAAATCCAAGTCACTATCTTGGAAGTGATTAATTGTTATGACACGTTTGGCAGGTGCAGGAATGTTTCTGCAGATGTTTTGCTGGTAAGCACACTGAAATGATTTAGAAGTTTCAAAAATTGAACTGTGGGACTGAAGAACCAGTAATTCAGTACTTCACGAGACTGTTATTTGCATTCAATCAATGTGCAAACTGATCACAAAAAAAACATGCTAATTTGTCTTCAGACGAGGTAAAAATGTACAACACGAATTTTAGAAATTGGGGCATTTTTTAAAACTTTTAATTAAATGAAAACTAAAAGACCTTCTAATCGCAAGAGCCGATATTTTATCCACAATAGAACATAGAGAACATAAATGTTTAAACAGAGAAATTTTACACTGTTATTCACTAAATGAGCTCATTTCCTATTTGATGCTACTGGTCTCAGGGGCAACAAAGAAAAAAAAATTGAAAAGATTCAACTGGGAGAAAATCTAGCAAATAATTAAGGTAACTGACATCAAGTCAGTGTCTCTAATAGTTAAATATGAGGCTCTCCAATCTGTGAAAGAGTGTCTAAAAAGACTGTGGAATACTTTAAAAACAATGTTCCTCAATGTCAAATTGAAAAGGCTTTGCAAATCCCATCATTTAAAGTGCATAACATCCTTAAGGCCGAAGACCCGTGGTCTTCAGGCTCCACAGATGACACTGCATCACTCACCGGTATCATTCTTTCATTGACATTACTAAATGGGCCCAGGAATACTTCCAGAAACCACTGTCTGTAAACACAATCCGCCCATGCCATCTGCAGATGCCAACTAAAGCTCTATCATGCAAAAAGCAGTAGAAGAGCCTGATTGCTGAATTGAAATGTTCTATAGAGAACATTTGGCACATTCTTAAACAAAAAAAAAAAAATATGTCAAAGACAGCTACAAACTCTTAAGCTGCTGGAAACCTATATCAGGCAAGAATGGGACCAAAATACCCTTATAAAATGCCCTTTCTTTGCAGTAGAACCCCTCACAATGGCAATTCAGAGTAGTCCTGAAATTAAAGGTATCATAATCGGCGAGAGAACCATTTATCCCTGTTTGCAGACGATATTGTCGTTTTCCTTAGTAATTTAGAACCCTCTATTCGAGCACTCAACACATGATTAACAGTATTTGGAGAGTTCTCGGGGTACAGTTAACAATAATACAAGTGCCATGCTACTGTATTATTAAACAGGGATGAAAGAAGAAATTCTATGAACAAAAGGCAATTTATTAGTTCTCAGGAAGGGTTTATATATATAATAATGTCCCAAATATAAAAGAGATCATTTCAATTAATTATGAGAAAAAGGTCATGGACTCACTCAAGAGATGGAATGCATTGCCAAACTCTGGAATGTATTAATATTATAAAGATGTCAATTCTATATCTTTCAGTCAATTCCTCTTCCGGCTTCATTTTTTGCAACACTTAAGAAAATGTTTGTAAGGCTTATATGGAATAATAAGCATTCTTGGTTGCGGCTGTCATTACTTTATTCACCATACGAACGGGGAGGGCTTAAAGTACCAAATAACAAACATATATTATGCCAGTTTAATGACACAAGTTAAATCCAAATATCCCTGACAGCTGTTAAAAATGTAAACAAGAAACTGGAACCCATTACTGTATGTGGGAGTGTATTGAGATTCAAAAGTTGGTAAATTGACTGAAGAAAATGTTCCTTGTGATCCCAAATTGTGTTTATTACATATATATCCAGTAAATTTAGTGGTGAACACTAATAAATGCAAACGAATGAATTGACTAACAATCTCGCCATGGAAAAGCTGACTTATGCAGTTAAAGGGAAACTTAAAGACTTCGATCATATTTGGACTCCTTTTCTACGCTATTGTAACCGAGCAGGGACAACTGATACTCATTTCATCTGTATTGGGTATCTACACCACAGAATGTGATTTCTGTGTTAAAATAATTAATAACTGGTGGTGTACAGAAAAATATAGGAGAGAATACATTTCATTTTATTTATTTGATGTTCAGTAAGGTTCTCTTACTTGCAAATGTTGTTTTTTTTAATGGTTGTTAATGTTTAATTGTATTTAAAACAAATGCCAATAAATATACTTTGGAAAAAAAACAAAACTTTGAATTAGCTAATTTTATGCAGAAAATGGTATAAAATGAAAAAAGTATTGGCTCATGTGATTTGAAATTCTTTTAGTCTCGCAAATGTAAAAAATGTCACAACATTTCCAGAATTCAGGTTGTATATAGATATGTGTGTGTGTGTGTGTGTATATATATGTTTTTGTTTTTTTCCGAAGCTTAGCAGCCCATCCTTACACCTTATCTTTATGACATGGAGAAAAAAATAAGTCATATAGGGTTGAAAATGTGACAGAATTGTCATGTTTTGGAGAACTAGACTAATTTGTGTTTGAGTTAAAATGTCTGACCACAAGTCAATTTCACTGAAAGGAAACACCAAACACATGCAGAGAAATATAGGCTTTTATATAGGTCTGAAATGGAAAGTGGAAAATCCCAGGAACCCTGCCGTCTTTGAGTAAGGTTTGCATAGTCTCATGTATAAACAGTTTGAACTGTTTCCTGTATTTTGGCTGCCTTTGTGGGGGGGTGGGGGGGTGGAATGCACAGAGTTGAGAGACAGTTGAGTGTAGAATAGTGTCTCTATGAGAAATGAAAATGCATCTGGACGTTCTTTCCAATGAGAATAAACACTGTCTGGTGACCACATAATCATAAACTATGAAACAAAAGCCTGTATAGCCCTTGCTGTCATAACTGATGTATATGCACGTCATATTTGTCCATTACAAATCCAGTAACTCACAAATAACCTCCAACACAGAGTGCTGCTTGAGAATAATGGCTTTTGTACCACTGCTCTATTGTTAAACATGTTACTAGATCCAGTACTTAGGACTGAAAATGTAGCCATATGCAATCCATATGCACCAGTTTCTAATGTATAATGTCAGAGCAGGTGCAGAATGGTCATTCTGCATTACTGGTGGTTCATGAATCATGATGTCCATTTATCTTCCACACTTTATGCTATGCCATTTTTAGACTGGACTGCAGGACTATGAGAAAATCAAAAGGCAAATTAAATCTCCTGTCTACACATCCGTTTGAACCCTATCACCTCAAGGATAGAAAATGCAAGATTCCTGGAAGTGTTTTTCATGAGATATTTATCTATCCAAATAAATATTGGAAATAAAAATAAATAAATACACCATTTCCATTAATCCATTTCTAAATGCATCCATATTTAAATATGCTTTTCATATCAAAAGATAATAATGGTAATAATCAAAGCTATATGGAATAGCATTTACTGTAGTAAATACTGTACTGCTAGTAAGAAAACAAATCTACAAAACAACATGTTTAGCAGGGATTATTTACTGATATTTTAGCCAGAAGCAATTGTTTTAAAGTTAAGTAATTCAATAATGGATTTGTTTCTTCCAAACACACTGCTTGTCACTTTACAAGATATTAACTGATGGACTCTACTGATGGATAACTTGTATTTGTCAGCTGTTTAAACTCTCTGACGGCACCCATTCACTGCAGAGTAAAATTTCTCCAAACCTGTTCTAATGAAGAAACAAACTCATCTGGATCTTAGATAACCTGAAGGTGAGTAAATTTCCATCACATTTTATTTTGGGGTAAACAGTTTCTTTCATTCAGCCATTTTTAGCTTTGATAATACAGACTTTACCATATTTTAATGGTTTCAGGTTATCCAAGCACTAAATTGCCTCAGCCAGTGCTGCTTTATAAAAAAAAAATTTATATATTTATTCTAATATTTAGAAATTCTTATCTTATTTTTGTGTTATTTACAGTATGTTGCCATGCAAATCCTTGACGTTCTGGGTGCTTTCTAGGGCGTTGTCTCCTTGAATGTAAGTCTATGTGTTTTTTCACCCCTTATCAGCTGTCATGAGAATTTTGTCTTATATCTTAGAAAAGTACCAGAACACCACTTTTTGAAAAGCTGCGTGATATGAGGTATCATTCAGGACAGAAGCACGAATGGTGCAGGATGGGGTATTGAGTGAAGTTTAATACCTTGAATATAAGCAACATCAATAGAGATGCTTGCCCTGCAAATCTCACCGCTGTGATGTTAGCGCGCATATTGTTAACAGATTCCACGCCCTGTATTAAAGTGTATATCAAAGTGTATTTCTAGATTTGTTATCAAGCCTTTAATGCATCAAAATAATCTGGGCTTTCCACGTACGGCGATTTCACAGGAATTCAACCGTTTCTGTGAAAAGATTTCAGTTTAACAGTGTTCACTGCACGCTGTGTACTGAGCAAACATAATGTCTCACCACACTAACACAGACTCGGTTACACTCTGTTTTGGAGTGGGACACTTAGTGCCAGTCCATACAAAATGTATTGAATGAACGGACAAAACACTCCCACACCATGCCTGGAGCACAAATATGTGTTGAGTGGGAGGAGCTGACATTGTTTGCCAGTCAAGTTTGTGTTATCAGGAGTCCATAGAATGACTGTGTCAAGCCATATTTAGAAGGGCATGTAATCCACATCAAAACCTCAGGTTTATTTTTCTCTATAATAATAATAAAAAAAAAAAATTGCACATTCAATTTCTCATAATAAGCGGATGAAATATGATGCAATTCTGTGGATAAAAACAGCACATGTTTTTAAAGAGCATCACATAAATCACAGCATTTGTTACGTAACAGCATCATAAACCCCAATTGTGAACAATAAAACACGCTTTATTGATTTTGTACCTGCTCCAAACACATAAACGGAGGACATGTGGTGCTTGCCAGTGTAAAGTCTTAGTGTTTTAACGTGCATGAATATAAGAGAAGGCATGTGTGCAAGCAATGTTAGCTACTATACTAACTTTAACAGGATATGATTAACCGTTACCGCCTTACATAACTTCGTAACTTACAAAACCACTTTGGCAGGGGGAAAAGTGCACTGTACCAAAACAAAGAAGACCATAACCTTACATAATAATAAGAAACAGCTCAAGAAAATGACTGCCACTGAAGAAATACGATCCAAGCACTTATGAAACATTTGACTTTTCCCTTCATTTTTTAGCAGCATGTATGCGACAGAGGTCTACCCTCTCCACCCCCAAAGATTTCCAAGAAATCATTGATCGGTTGCTTTAATCTCTCAGTAATCAAGATGATCCTCCACCTCTCATACAACCCCTGAACCCATGAACTAGCATGCTATATTAATGAGCTGGCATCAGCACCTGAACCAGAACAATGTCTCCCCTTTGCCTCCAGCCTGACATCAGATCTTCCCCTGCAATCCAGACGGTCCGCACTCATGCCAGGTTTATGGATTATCCACCCATAGGAATATAACCCTCTCCTCTCATTACCATTGACTCGCTGACGGGTAAAACGTACACGGAACCCGTGATTTAGAGTCTTTTCTACTCTATAAAGGCCTTCATTAACACCAAAATACATTGATTGTGTACAAAGGGCTTTGTCTGTGTGGTCAGAGCCTGTGTTACAATGAACAGAACGTCCTGTCCTGGTTGAGCTGCTATAGAAAAACAAGTCGCCTGAAAGTTTGGAAGGTAGTGAATTGTCCCCCCCCCCCAATCTTGTGTCCTTTTTTCCCCATTTAATCCACACTGAAAAGAAATTAACATGAAGTTCTGGTAAATGAAGCAGTGAGGGCTACGTTGTTCCTGTTTGGCCAAGGGAAATTAATAAATGGGGGGAAAAAAAGAACAAAAAATGAATGCAACTTGTAAATAAATGTAGACGTTCCCATATTAAGAAAGAGCCCAACATGATCAAGTGACATTATTTCAATATTGATGCAATCAGAGGAAATATTCATGCTAAAATGAAAATTTGCTGAACAGGTACTCACCATCAGACTAGCAAAGATTCGTCATAAGAACAGATTTGGATCAATTGCTCACCAATGGGTCCTCTGTAGTGAATGGGTGCCGTCAGAATGAGAAAAAACATCACAATAGTCCACGAGTAATCCACACAGCTGGATCAAAAAGGAGCAAAAAAACCATACACATTTGTATGAAACCAGCATTTTGGCTGAAATACCACAACTGATAAATACTTCCTCCACTGATCTGTTGTCCTCTCATATGAACACACAGACTTATCTACAAACATAAATAATCTTCTCTTACAGTACATAAAAGACAATTAACATTGTGCATAAACTAGTTAATAACAAAGAATTTAAGGTTTATATGGTAACACTTTATAATAAGGGTACCTGAATAATCATATACTAATGCCTAAATTAATACTCAATTCATCACATACTAATGATTATTCAAGGCATTAACTAATTATGAACTAACAA